>JAJJWW010015816.1:0-292040 GCA_023531295.1 Papaver armeniacum
CCTTGTATTTCTGTACTCATTATCGGTGCGGCATGACGGCGAGTGTTGCTCTTCGAGCAGCACAAACCTCAAGCATTATAATGAAACCATGTACGAAATACCCGTCTGGTGACTCTCGGTGTGTTATACTAGCGATTGAGCCCCTACCGGTGTGTTATACTAGCCGATTGAGCATCCGGACTGACCGTATCAGTCCGAGATATGATCCACAGTCATCCAACTCCACAAGCATGATTGGATAACCCGGATCAATTCCATCACCCCCAGCGGTATGGAATATCCTTTCTAGAACCAACGCGGACCGCATGGTCGGCCTCCCTCAGTGGCCTAGCTTGCCAAAACGTCCAAACCATAGCAGTATGGGCGGAAAACCTAAATTAGGGTTTGCGGCATATTACATGTGTCGCAAAACGGTCTCAACCATCCATCTTGGCGGTATAGATGGAGGGTGTAGATGTAGATTCAAAGGGCCCGAGCATGTCAACACAATCACCGTGGGCGCCTACATACACGACCAATCGGTCGGGGACCAACCATGGTTGGTCATCCCCGGTCGTACCGAATCAAGCATTGGCGTAGGCCTTGAAACCCAAAATTAGGGTTTTGAGCATCACGGCGTCCATCTTCTCCGACACGAATGGAGGGTCCAAGATTAGATTAAGCGGGTCCGTTCATACCAGTGCATGACCACAGTGGACCCATCATCCCCTCACCGATCGGCCAAGGCATATCATGCCTGGTTGTACCAAACACGCGCGCCCAAACTAGCGTGGTCACACCTCCCAAACATGGCCGAGTCTCGACCGCTCAACTTGGCCGGACGATTTGGATGGCTCGAGATCACGTTTTCATGGGATATTCGAGGTATAGGCGTGAACACCAGCCTACCACCTTCACACCATACCGATCGGCCAAGACCGGCCAAGATTGGTCACCTTGGAACGTGCGCCCGAAGTGGGCATGATGCGCGGCTATTGCGGCCTTTGGTTTTGTCACAAATTGATCTCGACCATTCAACTTCCTTAGGACGGGTGGAGTGGCGGATCATACTTTCGTGAGGTAATGGGTATAGGCGCCTACACCGTCATGTCGTCTACACGCATGTACGGTCGGCTGGCCAAAGTCATATCCCAAGTAGGATTCGACACAGGTCGAAGAGGGATGCTTGCGCACCTCTTCCAAAACCCTAATTCCACCAGCGGTCGCAGATGAGTGTCTCAAAGATCATCTCGTCCGTCCAACTTCACAGGCTTGGTTATACAACCACAGTCGGGAGTTAAGCGGGTCGGTGAGGCGTCATGGTAATCATCACCCGTCACTTTACCACACCATGATGCGATACACATAAAATACACACGATACTTCAAGTATCAACTTCGAATAACGAGTTATTGATTTAATTACATGCTACCTTTCGTGGATCCACGATCCACATATTCCATACATCAATCATGTCACAAACTGGGGGATACATACTGGGGTATTGGTCTGGAGGTTTACATCGTGCGGCGTGCAACAGCACCATCACAAAACGTGTCGGAAGTCATGGACGGTTAGAGATGACAGGAGAAGTGGGCAAGGCTGGTCGTGTAACACCAACACACACCTCCACTACTCCATCACTCCACTTCCTCCACTTCCACGAGAGACATGAATAAGGCTCAATGACTTGTATAAATAGGTTCTCCTCCTATTTCCACTGTGAGCAAGTCCGGACAAAAAGAAACCAAGTGTTAATACAAAATTCGGGAGAAGCTTGCATCATGTCGGTTTGACTTTTGTTACAAGTCATAAGCAAGCCAACACCTTCACAATCTCAACACCTTCTTCGCTTCCCTCCCTAAGATCAACCCCATCTCCTTCACTTTGTGACCGAAACGAGTCTGGAACGGCCATTTCTTGGTTTAGGGGGGACTTGCACGGTGATTTACGAATCTACAAGCACTCACCGCGCAGTGCATTTGTTTAGGGTTTAGATTCATTCCTCATCCACACACCCCAAATTACCAAATCTGGCAGGAATAGTTTTCACCCATAAACAGTAAGGTGTGGGACGGGTCACGGCTAGGGCATGGCCGGCCGGGCTAGGTTACTCGGTCCGCGACACCTTTCCCTATTTTTACTATTTTTCATCGTTTGAAGGAAAACATGGAGAAACTAAGAGTTTTGCTCAAACGAGGGGAGTTTGCTCAAATGAAGGAGTCTTCATGAGATGAGGAAAAATAAAAAAATAATATAAAATAATGGAAAGAGGTGCGGGACCGGCCATGACGGCATGGCCAGCGGCCAGGTGGACCGGTCCCCTTAGGCGCCTCTTTATTATTTAAATGATATTATTTTCCTCCCTATTTTGCACGGAGTTTCCTCGTTTGCCCATATTTTGAATGCTCGTTCGTGCGTTCGGTGCTCGTTTGTGCATTATTTGCTAAATCTTATCGCACCATTTTCTCGGGGCTAACTCGGTGGTGGCCCGGATGCCGTCGGTGAATATTTATTACTAATTCATGAAATTCAGCGAGAATAATTCATGAAACGAATTAATAAAAAATATTTGAGTATTTATTACTAATTCATGAAATTCAGCTGAGAGTAATTCATGAAACAAAGTAATAAAATGAGTTGAGGATCTATTACTTATCCATGGAATCCAGTGAGGATCAACCATGAAAAAGAGTAATGAGATAAAATAGATTATTTTCTAGGAATTCATTGATGAATGACACGCTAGAATTAACCTATTTGCGGGGTGAGATATGAGATAATTGAAGCATCATATACTCGTTAGGGGGTGTATAGTCGGGGAACAACGAATATCGTGACGTCTGAAGGCGTTAGGCTCTATACTAGCATACAATATGTCTAGGATCTGCCCAATCATTAAGAGATTCTATACACGGTCTCTCGTAGTCGGGAACAACGAGCAGCGTGATGTCTGAAGGCGTTAGGCTCATACTAGCATGCAATATGCCTAGGATCCGCCAAATCATTTTGATTCTATGTAGAGGTGATGATGAAATGTGTGAAGCATCGAAATCTCGAGTGAGAGGCCTTTGAGAAACATATTCATCATAGCTACGAGAGGAAGTTCGCTCAGTCGAGAGATCGTGAAATGGTTCACGGATCATAAATATGAATTGTCACTTACATTCCTGAAGTCGGGCCAGAAACATGCAGTATCATGATTTTACAATTTTAGCCTTTGTCGAAAATCCACCATCAACACTTGTGTTTACTTTAATTATATCAAACAAAATATAATGCGGAAAATAAAAGTAAAGCAAGACACGGAGAAATTTTGTTAACGAGGCCTCGCACTGCAGAAAACCCCGGGACCTAGTCTAGTTTGAACAAGCTCCGTATTAAGCCGCTACAGACACTAGCCTACTACCAATAACCGGTGGAATGTAGTTGAGGCCGAACCCACCCTCCAGTGATCCGATTCTGACCTCGCTCCTTACGTCTCTTGAACCTTGCAAGATTCTACGCACTTGATTCCCTTAACCGACGTCCTTCTGACCTAAGTGTTGCTTGACCTAAGTGAAGACTTTTAGGGTTTTGAATACACAAAACATCGGTTTTGATTTTCCTTTAGGTGTGAACCAAGGTTTTGGAAATCTTGTATTTGTTTCGAACAACTACCAGATAAAATTTGAGATATCAAAACAAACTTGTGGATTAGGGATTATTATACTCCTCAAAACTAGAATAAATCTAGAGATATCTTGTTAAAACTGCCTAAGGGATTTATGAGATACCTTGATCGAAGTTTTCTTTCTAGTTCCGATTTCGACCAACTAGTGTCGGTATACGATCGTGAACCGAAATCTATCAAAACCTAGTGTTTGTGATCAACAACTCTTGAATGACCTTATATCAGAAGAGAAGAACCTTCGAATGGACAAGAGTTATGAATAACCTAGATTACAAAGGCTGCGTAACTATCACGAAAATTATTACAACTCGGCTTGCGATCCCCAAAGCAAAGACTTATTATCTCACTCTTGTTCACGAAGAATATAAGGCGTGGAAAACAACCTTATGAAACTTACACCAATTTTCCAAGGGATAAAACATGTAGCATTCACGTACCCTTTATTTATAGTGAACAAGGTAGCTTGAAAGCAAAGCAAAGGTAGCTTGAATCCAAAGCAAGTTTCAACTGTTTTCCTTTTCAAGACTCTCCTAATTTTGGGAGTCTTTCCTAAGTTACAACTCTTGCATAAATAATTAAATAAATAATTACTTTAGCAAAAAATGTATTTTTGTGAATAAATCACAATTTAACTTAGGAAGGAATTCTAAAATATCATAAACACTTCAATATGTCAATTAATTTTGTTTGGAAGAATAATCATCTTGCCTAGAATGAGGAAACATCAAAAACTTGACTAAAATAGACTTCTAGTCACGTATTTGCGCCCAAGTCTGTGAAATGATAGGTGTAGAATACACCTAGATTTAATATCTATTGGTTATGCTTTCTTTGCTATTTTTCTTGTAAATTATGTATTTTACGCGTGTTTTGAGTTTTATAGGTACTCACAGAGTCACAAGGATGAAAATAAGAAGAAACTATCCAAATTGAGCCAAAAGGGCGAAAAGGTTATTTTATAAAGGCGAGTGATATTGGGAGCCTGGCCAAGGTTAAGGGATAACTATTTTTGTGTTTATAAAGAGTTTTTAAAAGCACCCAAAAAGTTTCTCAGGGCAACCCTCTGGGGTGGCTCTTATTTGGGGTGTCTTAATCTGTCCTTCTCTTAAAGACCTAAAGATTAGGTCGAGAAGAATCCAACCCATTTCTCATTTCATTCCCCTTTCCTTATCAGTTCCGTTTTTACTCTTGCTTTTGTTGGCCGAAAGCTGAATCTATAAAGCAGAGACGAAACAAAGATTTGTGATGAAATTGATAAGAAGAGGCGGAGAGGAGTTGTTCTTGCAATTGGTTCAAGAAACGGAGAATTGGATTTAAGGTTTCTTGGAGATTGAATTTGAGAAGATCGATGATGGTTTGGAAATTTGAAATTGAATCATGGAAGATGAGAGTGATGTTGTTGAATCGGTTCGAGGTTATGGCAAATAGTGGCTCGAGAATGGATGCGAGATAGCTAGAAGGTTTTACGTAGTGCGAGAGATGAAGAAGAAGAAGATGGTCGTCTGTTGCAAAACAAGAAGAAATTAAAGTTGTTTCAATTGATTCTGTTTGATGGAAATTATAGGAGTACGAGTTCGATTTAATGTTAATTCTCAAGGGTTTGGTAAATTGATAGAAGAAGGAAAATGGGTTATGTTGATCTTCGATCAGCGAGTGGTCGAATGGTGTTGTTGCCAATATTCAGAGAAGAAGGAATTGGAGATTAAAATGGGTTTGATAGTTAATTTTTGAAGATGTTAAATCGAGAGAAAGGAGGACTGATGGATGATTTGTTGAGATTTCACACAAACAAGAATCTGATAACTAAGCGGACCTGTTATTCAGTGAAACAAGGAATTTTGGGGTTAGCTAAGCGAACCTGTTAACCTACGGTTGGTGATAATCTGTGACTAACAAAAAGTGGAAAAGAACAGAACTTGACTCATTGTTTTGCAACGAAGAACGATTCCTTGATCTTGTCTCTCTTATTGATTTCCCATTATCTTTTTAATTGCTTTGTTTATTTACTTTTGCTTTATAAAATCTAAAATCAAAACCCCCATTTCTGTGACATTATAAGACAACTAAAACCTCTTGCTCCTCGTGGAAACAAACTTGACTTCACTATATTACTTGTTAATTAAGTGGAAAATATTAATTAATTTTTTTTGGTTACGACACACACCAAATTTTGGCGTCGGCTGCCGAGGGAGCAACGAGAGAAGCTTTAGTTGTTTTCTTTTTGTTTTACTTTTTAGATTTTATATTAGTTTTAACTTTCTTTTTGGTGGACAAGAGCAAGCATATTACAACAATCAATACGATTGACAACCTCAATGTGACAACTTCCAACCATCCTTAGGATACAATCAAAACCAATGTTTTGGCTATGATCAATATCCCTACGGAACCTTATGGGTACTCTCATGCATATCAACAACCTTATGACGGGCATGTAAGTGAGCAACCACAAGGATGGGAGGATAGTTATGCTTTTGATCGAAATTCTCTAGTTTTGCGAGATACCTTACGTATTATGATAAAAGAGTGTCAAAATTAAATGATTCAATATTTCCAAGTTGAACGAATCACTCCAACAAATTCAAGATGACGTGAACAACTTACGAAGGGATGATCAATACAAGGAGGAGACTTTGTGCGAAATCTGGCGGTGGGTGAAAGTTTAGGTTTTGAAGAACATTTTAACAAAATGCTAGGAGATATTCAGAATCAACAATATGATTGGGACGAATAACACCGACAAACTCAAAGGAATTCAGAGAAAATATACGAACAAATTGGTCAACTCAGGGAGACAAGGAATGAAGAAGAAGTTTGGCCTCAAAACCAAAATAATTCTGAAATTCCACGGAAACCAACAGATATTTTGAAGATGAGCAACCTTTGGAAATTCCTTATGACAATGAGGAAGTTATTCCAACTCCGGATCATAATAACGATCCTTCGCCTATTCAAAAGGAGGAGATTTGGTGTGACTTACCTATTGTTATAAACGGTGTAACACCGAAGAAGATCTTAAGATTTACAGAAGAAGATTTTATGAGAGAGAATTCGATTCGGATAATGAGGATGTTGAAGAGATGATGCTCGATAATGAAACCAAATTGATTGAATTCGTGAAGGACCCAATTGAACTTGCCAATGATTTTAATGATGCCAAGACTTTAGTTAAAGTAGAAAATAATGAGGAATGGTTGCAAGATTTGATAGAGGACCACGATATACATGAGGTAAGTAATTTGCTTGAATTTTTAAGGATGAAGAGGATTAGTAATACAAGAATTGCAAGGTTTGTCTAACCCTTTGCATATTGATTCTTCAACTTTACCTCTTATTTGTTTGAATGTATGTGCTTCGAAAGTATTTTTGAATGATTTTGTTTCTCAATATCCATGATTGGAAACACTTGATTCTAACACTATGCAGGTTTGCCAAGAGGAATCCATAGAAATTCCCAAATTCTATGTTCTCTATACACTTCCAAACGTAGACAACACTAAGTGTGGGGGAAATTTCTATCGGGCGATAACTTTACTATTGTTTTCTTATGCTAACATTTGTATGAAGCTAATGTGTGCAAAACAGGTATTATGGGTGGATCCCTAAATTTTCAGATTATTAGTATATGAGGAGTGAATCTTACAAGAAGAAAGTCGCGCCGACGACGTTAAACCAAGCGCTTCATGGGAGGCAACCCATTGGTTTTGTATTTCTTATCCTTTTGCTTTTTATTTTATTTTGTTTCGTTTATTTATTTTTCTTGTTCCATATCATATTAAGATTTTCCACCTTAACTTTACTAGGAGGATTCAATTACATTGAGGACAATGTAAGGTTTAAGTGTGGGGGAGTGGTTAAGCATATATTTTAAGAAGAAAAAAATTGTGCATAAAACCCCCAACTTGTAGAGATTTTAGAGTCACTAGTATACTTTTAGCTATGTTTACATACGGAATTCTCGGCCGAAATAATGGAACTTAGAAGTGCTAGAGAATACTAAAATTAGGTGTTATTAATCTTTGCGAGAAGTCATTTACTGTTTGTGGCTCAACTTAACCATGCATGTGGCAAATGAGGTGCAGAAAGATATTTAGTCATAGAGTTGTTGATCAATTATTAGTGGAGACTACCCGTATTTACATCAAATAAGGCACCGACCATAAATTCTTTGTAGCCGACTAAAAAGCTTTGTTTTGAGTGACACATCGAACGCTAATTCCGGGTAGAATGGTGAGCTACCTTACTTCACACCAACTTCAGCACTATTTTTGATCTCTTGAGTGCTAATTTTGTCAATCATGAGGGTGACGTCTATAGATGAAGCCTCCTTCTTGTAGTTTGATTTGCAGTTAGCACCATTCTCTCGACAACAACAGGTCCATAGAAACACCATCATCAACAACAAGTGGAGCATCACAAGTTTGAAGGAAAGTTGAAGACGTTCAAGGTTTACAAGCAACGGAACAAGAAAAAGAGCAAATTTCATATTCTAGTAAAGCAACATACAATGAGCAGATTTTGGCATATACGTTGAAGACTTACAATACAATGAGCATAATTATACACACAAATTGAAGACTTATTTACAAGAGCAAATAAAATCAAAAGGTGAGAATTATCGAAGTTTATGATTTCGAGACGATACAAGTTGTGAAGAATCAAGCGGGTAAAATACTTTTCCCACGGCCATGGTTTGTTTTTATTTTCACTTTGTTTTGTATTATTTTCTTGTCTTAAAAAAATTATATATATATGTGAGATTTTACACAACAAAGCTTTTAGTAATTGGCGGTAGAGCAACAAGTTGGGCACCAAGTCCTTTTTGAATAACAACACCCAATCTATTAAAAATAAAACTACCTAGGCCACTACCGGCATCATTACTAACTAAAGTTCTTTAGAGCAAGCTGCAGTGGGCGACTAAACCCATTTATTTGGTCTCCGAACCGGGCGTAGCGGGACGGACCATCGACCAAATCCCGAGACTAAATCAACGGTGGGCGATTATATTTGGTCGGGGGACCAAAGACTAAACCCAAATATAGTCGAGCGTTGATATAATGTTCGCCCCAAAACCAAGCGGGTTTATAATGTACGCCCCACACCAGGCGAACGTACACTCAACGCCCCACACCAGGCGTGGTTTATACCTCCGCCCCTTTTTTTTTTTTTTTTTTTTTTTTTTTTTTTTTGATTTTGAATGGGCGTGGTTTATACCCCGCCCCCATGAAGATTTTTAAAATTTTTGAATGGGCGTTGAGTTTACCTCCGCCCCATTGTTTTTTTTTTTTTTTTCTTTGAATTTTCGAAATCTCCCCCACACCCCCCGCGAACGTATAATCCACGCCCCACCACCCGGGCGAACGTATACTTCACGCCCCACGCGGCGACGTATACTCTACGCTCCACCAAATTTAGTCTTCCACCGTGCGTCACACACCGAGACTAAACCCAAATTTTGGTCTTTTTTCCCTCTTTGGTCTTTGGTTATACTCGCACCACTATGATCGCTCTTAGACGCTTGAAAAATAAATAAATAATAATTAATTAATTAAAAAAAATGAAATAAAAAATGAGACAAGAGAAATTTTATTTTTGTATTTATTTAATAAGCTTAGTGGGGAAGGAAAAATATATTAAAAGTTTCAAGCAACAAGGATTTAAGGAAAATAGTTACAAATTGTCAAGGATCTCACGAAGTTCGAAAGTTTATCATCAATAGTTGAAGCCGAAGACCAAGAAGATGAAGATGAGGAGCTGAAGGCGTTTCTATTGGATGTTGTGAGAGTGGTGCTATCATAATTGGCAATCGGATGTGAAGGTAAGTAAGTAATCTCATCCTCGATTATAGTGGTTGATTTCCTTTCTTAGAAATCCTCAGAATTTTTTTTTTTTTACTTCCTACGATTTTGTGGGGTCTCTAGAAATTATTGAAAAGGTTTCCTTCCCACCATTCAACGTGTCGAGGATTTCTCTCTTATTTCCTACCTGCACACACGTGAGAACCATAAAAGTACGTCTTTTGAGTGCATTTTCATAAAACCCTTTTGGTGAGGCATAAGTCAAGGCAAAATGATTATTGGTCGCTCTCAACTTTGAAATCTTTTAATATGGCATAGGTTGACCGATTACACTTTCTTCGATTAATCGCACTTTATATTTGAATTTTCTCTTATACTTCTGATTTCGTGACACTGGATTGAGAATATTTATATCTTTATAGCTCTTTGGATACTTGGGAAGATGGAACACTTTGAATTTGGAGTAGGGTTTGTGGGTATATCTCTCGTAAGCCCTCACGAGACTATAACTCGTCCACTAGGGACACCTAGGGGTTTAAAGGCTTGTTATACATGCTAAGTTTAACCGTATTCTCGACGAAATGGAGTTGTATGTATTTAGTTTAGTGTACTCGAGGACTAGAAAAGTCTAAGTGTGGGGGAATTTGATAGGTGTAGAATACACCTTGATTTAATATCTATTGGTTATGTTTTTTTTTGCTATTTTTCTTATAATTATGTATTTTACGCGTGTTTTGAGTTTTATAGGTACTCTGGAGTCACACGGATGAAAAGAAGAAGAAATTATCCAAATTGAGCCAAAAGGGCGAAAAGGTTATTTCATAGGTGAGTGATATTGGGAGCCTGGCCAAGGTTAAGGGATAACTATTTTTGTGTTTATAAAGAGTTGTTAAAAGCACTCAAAAAGTTTCTCAGGGCACCCATTTGGGGGTGGCTCTTATTTGGAGTGTCTTAATTTGTCCCTCTCTTAAAGAGCGAGAGATTAGGTCGAGAAGAACCCAACCCATTTCTCATTTCATTCCCCTTTCCTTCTCAGTTCCTCTTTCTCTTTGCTTTTGTTGAGCCGAGAGCTTGAATCTATAAAAGCAGATGAAACAGGAGATTTGTGATAAAATTGATAAGAACGAGGGCAGCAGAGCATTATTCTTTACTGCAATTGGTTCAACAAAACAGAATTAGATTTAGGGTTTTTGGAGATTGAATTTGAGAGAAGATCGATGATGGTTTGGGGTGAAATTGAATTATGGAAGATGAAAGTAATGATGTTGAATCGGTTCGAGGTTATGGAAAAGAGTGGCTCGAGAATGGATCTCGAGATAGGTAGAGGGTTTTACGTAGTGCGAGAGATGAAGAAGAAGAAAATGGTCGTCTGCTACAAAACAAGAAGAAATTGGAGTTGTTTCAATCGATTCTCCGATGGAAATTACGAGAGTCCGAGTTCGATTTAATGTTAATTTTCAAGGGTTTGGTAAATTCATAAAAGAAGGAAAATGGGTTATATTGATCTTCGATCAGAGAGTGGTCGAGATGGTGTTGCTGCCAAGATTCAGAGAAGAAGGAATTGGAGATTAAAATGGATGATTTGCTGAAGATGTTAAATCGAGAGAAAGGAGGACTGATGGATGATTTCTTTGAGATTTGGACAAACAAGAATTTGATAACTAAGCGGACCTGTTATTCAGTGAAAAAAGGAATTTTGGGGTTAGCTAAGCGAACCTGTGACTGATAAAAAGTGGAAAAGAACATAACTTGACTCATTGTTTTGCAACGAATAATGATTCCTTGATCTTGTCTCTCTTATTGATTTCAACTTTATCTTTTTGATTGCTTTGTTTATTTATTTCGCTTTATAAAATCTAAAACCAAAAGCCCCCTTTTTGCGACATTATAAGACAACTAAAACCTCTTGCTCCTCGTGGGAACGAACTTGACTACACTATATTACTTGTTAATTAAGTGGAAAAATATTAATTAATTTTTTGTGGTTACGACACGCACCATGAACTGTTAGAAACAATTCGTGGATTGTTTCCCACTAACAAACTGCAACAGAAACAACAACACTTATAACTATTTCTTTAATAAATTACTCATAACCTCTTCGTTATAACTCGGAATTGAGTGATTCTTGACTCGTTTAATTCGTAAGCTCATTCACTATAACATGAGAACCTTTCCAGAGATAAAGGTGATTTTCACTAAAGTCATGGCTCAAATAACCTCGAGTATATATACGTAAATGTATATTTACCATCATAAGAATTGTTCCATAGAGTGAGCATTTGTTTTGATAGATTAGAAAGGTATAATTGAACAAGAATCCAAATGAAATCAGTAACCACATACATTTGTTGACGAAGTCCTCGTTGATGTCTTCGTTTGATCTCCAATCTTCAATCTCCAAGGGTGTTCAGTGGTTTATGATACTCAACTACACAGTTCTAATCCTAAATCCGAAACTTGACTAGAAATCAAGATATAGTTTTGATCAACTAAATTTGACAACAAGCTTGAGATAGCAACACTTGTGAGTTTGACCGAGCAATGCTCTAACAATCTCCCCCTTTATCAATTTTAGTGACAATACATATGCATTAAGAATAAAGCTTCAAAACTCCGGAATCCATCATGCTTGATTTTCTTGGTTCTTCAACTCCTTGAGTTATTTGTTACTTCAAGTTGCAATGATTCTGAACGTGTTCAACTCAACATCGTTGTTGTTGAAGATGTGTAGCGATATGTATACAGGGATAGTAATGAATTCAAATTATGTAGTGCGACACTACTAATTAATTAGTAGTGCGAAACTACTAATTAATTCTCCCCATTTTTGTCAATAAAAATTGGTAAAGGTACAAAAATAATGGGATTGTAATGAATTCAAACAAAAGATACTTCAAGACTTAAAAGAATTCATATCAACTTTAATTTAGATGATAGACATAGTATGAAATACTTAGCGCTCATCTAGGAGATTTAAGATACAAACATTCCCTTTATATTCTAAACCACTCTCCCCACAAAGATATAGCAATTAAGCACAAGTTCACTTAAGAACTCTCCCCATTTGATGTCATTCCCAAGAGAACAACACGACGACCTTCACAAGTAAAGCATTTCTATGGACATTTAAAAATTCACAAGTAAATTGGTATCCATCATCATCATCAAAAGTTTACTCCTCTTAGTTTATTAAGAACGTAAGAGTCAAGAGCTAGCTTAACTTTTGAGGAAAAATCATCATGAGATGGTGTTCAAATCTATAAATATGATAAACAAGAACTATATCTCAAGGGAGTCAAGCAATACGCAAGAATGATCATGAGGATCAAGTATCGCCATCATCTTATCTAAGATATAAACTTGTAAAGAATATACAAGATTTGATTTACTCTTAGACGCAAAAACTCATTATCCTTAAGATCATGTGTCCAACGAATGGGTAATGTTCCACCCACTTCCAACTTGTGTAAATGACCGGTTTTAAAAACCCACCGCGTGCAATCCTCCGAGAAACAGGTGGATGTCAACCTGCCAAAATGCAAATTGGTTTTGGTAAAATCCGCGAATTTGGGCGTTTTCACTCACCCTAAACAAAGAACCCTTATTTGGGGCATGCATATGGATGACCCTAACTAGTGCGGGGTGATAAGGGGTGTATAATGAGTGGTTAAGTTACTTAAATACCCTTGATTAATTAATTAATTGTTAATATTAACTTTTTTAGTTTATTTTTTTTATATAATTTTTATATATATATTTTTTTTAATATTTTTTTTTTGAAAATTTTGAATATTTTTTTTTCTTTCTTTTCTTATTGCATGGAATTTTTTTTACGACAATTACAGAGCAAAGTTCGGCTAACAATAAGATTAAAATTATCAGCCGAACTTCTCTTTTTTTTTTCATCCTGAAAGTGTCGATGAATAGTTCGACTGATAATTAAACACGAAGATGTTAGCCGAACTTCACTTTATGAAGAATAATATTAAGTTCGGATGTCCTATTTTTTTATCGAATCTGCCGAACCTAGGTATGTTTTCACTAAACACAAGTTCGGCTGACATATTATCAGCCGAACCTACGTATGTTTAGGTTTGGCATATCACTTGTCCGCCGAACTTAGATTCATAAATAAAAAGATTTAACAATTTTTTTTTTTTAAAAAAGTTAAAAATATTTTTTTTATTTTAATTTAAAAATATTTTATATTTTTAATAGCCTAAAATTTATTTATTTTGAAATATTTTAGGAATTATCAAATTACAAAACCTTTGGTTGGCAGCCGAGCAACAAGCTGAGCACCAACCCCTTTCTGAATAACAACACCCGATTTATGGAAAATAAAACACCTAACCCACTACCAGCGTCATTGTTAACTAAACAATTCTTCAGACGCTTGAAAAAACAAATAAAATCTTCACTAAGCTCCCCTAATGTAGTAAAAGCTAAGACACCCAAACCATAACCATGAGAACCACATTCAGACAAATATTTAGTACGTTTGCGCGGCGCTCTCGAGATAGCCGGCACGGGATGAAGGAACGAACTCCATCACCGGTAAAGGGTGAGACACCTGTGACATCCATACACACATCTTGACCGTTCTCCCAATTGAGCACAAGGATATCTGCTGGACGTAAATCTTTGTTATCATCTGATAAAATACCTAAAGCCGCTTCTTTGCGCGCAGGTACAGTTGCTTTGTAACAGATGTCAGTAACTACATCACGAACTAAGTCATGGCGAAACTTAATCCCAACATCCTTAGCACAATGAAGCGCGTGATCCCCATAAATGTCCATTGGTTTATTGCAACAAGAGCATAAACCACCTTCGATGAACAAAGGAATACCAAGATGATAGCATACTACAGCTCTGAATTGACGGGGGCCAAGGCATTGGTCTACCCTACGATGGGAACGACCAAAAGGTAATCTTGAGCATGTTTGATCGGTTACACCGCCACGACATTGAATCTCTGCAGATAATGTAAACTGGACATGGATTCGCTTCTTGATCTCAAAATAAGTGACTGCCGGGGGAGTGCATAGAGGGGGGGGGCGGTGTCATCGACGCAATAGGTAGAAGGCAAACCACATACCTGAATAAATTCTGAAGAGCCAACCGGTAGGCAACACCATTATCCGTTGGGAACAAACTAAGAAGTATCACCTTTCGCGTCGAGGCATTCTGACTCTGGGAGGCAAGATAACAGTAGGTGCGCGTGTCTGTCATAGTGTATACACCAAGGCAACCATCTTTGATAGGCAATGTAGCCAATCTCTGTTGCAAAGGACCGAAAACAGCTCCATCCCCTGTGATCAGAAGTCTCAAATACTTGAGTAAGTGGTCGTCAAAGAGGTCAGTGGCTTGTTGTATAGCGGCAGGGTTGGTGTGCGCATAGCAAAATATAATCTGGAAACACCAACACAGTTACGAAGAAGTAACATCTCACTATGAGGGTCCTTGAGTTTCTTGATAGCGGACATTAGTTGAATAGTCTTGTTCACCCTGCCCAAAACCATATCACTCATGAAATCCATGTCCAAACTCACATGTCCCCCTAAAAGCTTGACACCTTTGTCAGGCCTCCCAATGTCTTTGGGTAAAACACCCTCCTCAAGGCTGCGTGGATCAAGTGTAGGCCAAAAGACCTCAGTTTTCTTGATTGAGATGCAAGCCCCTACTCGGTCCTTCAGATTCTATAATACTCAATGCCTTGGCAACCTCCAACGTGTCACCGACTATAGTGCCATCATCAAGATAGCATGCATGTAAATCAAGCTTACAACGAGACACAATGGACTTCACTAGAGGTGAAGTGTTAGAGCAAACGAAGGGGGACCGAGAGGATCACCTTCTTTGAACTCCAAGCGAGAAGACGGGATGTGCGATCATATAAGAGTTTAGCGGGATGGCATAACAAAAATTCAACCCAACGAGAAATGCCTGGACAATGAAGCCGAACCTCTCTAATGAGATGAGACCTGCACACCATATGAGATGAGACCTGCACACCATATTTTTAATTAATTTTTTTTAAAGAAAATATTTTTTAATTATTTTTATATTTAAAAATAATTAAAAAATATAAATAATAAGGGAATTTTTGCCATTATGAAAAATGGCTAGATAAGGAGCACCCCTAGAAACACTATTTTCCCTTGTGTTTTTGTCTTATTCAAGAGGCCCCAAAATCTTTGAGTATGCCCCAAACGATTGTTCAACACAAAACCAATTGTCAAGAAAGAAAAGAAATCTATAATCAGAATCCCAATCTCAAGCCCATATCAAAATCCCAATCTCAAGCCCACCCATATCAAAAAGCCAATTTATGGGTCACACTCACACACTCACATCGCATGATTTTTCCTTAAAACATACAACCCACGTAATCAAATCTGATTGGCTAACCGACCAACACTTTAGGTGGACTTTAGCTTCTCGCCACATACCCAGAGACACGTGTGGAATATTATATTTGCCAACCATCTTTCCTCTTTCTGTTTGATTCTTGAATCTGGATTCACCTTTTATTCACCTCCTAAAATAGTAGGGTAATACAATCACTTGCCAAGATTTTAGGGCTAAACGTACAAGTACTCAACGGCTTAAAACTCTGTCGTATTCTTCACCCTCCTCTAAATTAGGTAAATATTAATATAACTAACACTCGCGTGGTCAGTTCTTATGGGTAAATATCAAAAACAGCATTCAAGTTGTACAACGAAATTGGTCTAAATATATAAATACCTAACTTCAACCGTTCCGCAAACCCTCTTTGAAAACCCTCGATTTTGAGGGTATTGTTGTAGTTTTCTATCTCCACTTCTTCTCTTGAAAGTGAAGAAGTGAAAGCCATACCGTAAATCAAAACTTGCAAGGAAACCCTAATTCGAGACCCCTAACTTTTTCGATTCAAGTGAAATCACTTTTGCTATCTTTTTCTTAAATCGAAAAAAACAGGTAAAGGAAGCGTCTATGCGAATTCAGATCTTATCAATTTTTTAGGATTTGGATTTTTGATGAATTAGATCTGATTTTTGATTGTTTGTGATTGGTTTTGGGATTTATTTTAGGAGGAAAAATGGTTTCTGATGCAAGTAAGAAGAAAGCTGCTCAAAAGAAAGCAGCAGCAGCTGCTAAAAGAGGAGGAAAATCAGCGGCGGCTACTTCAAAGTCGGCTTCTAATGGTGCTCTTGATAAGTTAGCGAATGGAGTTGACAATATTGAAATATCTGATCGTACTTGTACTGGTGTACTCTGTTCTCATCCTATGTCTAGAGATATCCATGTAAGTTCCAGGAAGATTGGATTTTTAACCAGTTTCTCTGGTGGATTTGAGATTTATTTAAGACGTGTGAGAATTTAAATTAGGGGTTATTTCTATTTGGTGATATTTTAGTTTAGATAAGTTGTTTAGGCTATTGATTTCTAAAGGTATATTTAGGTTAAAATTTTGAACTGTTGTTGTTTTTCTGGAAAAGTTCTTAATCCTTGCTAATAAGGAATTGAATTGAGCGGTAAAAAGTAATTGCATTAATTGACAAATTAACTTAATCATTATAATATGACTTGTTTTTCTAATGGAAAATAACAAAATTATAACTATCCACCAATATGATGTTTATAATTCTCTTTTGCTCTTAGTCTGGCAAGGGAGATTCTTGTTTGGTTTTGATAATATTGTTTTTTTTTTGTTGGGTTAGCTGTTTTACTATGTGAGGAACTAATTTGAGCAATTATTTTTTTTTGTGTTCATTGCAGATAGAGTCTTTATCTGTTACCTTCCATGGTCATGATCTCATAGTGGATTCTGAAATGGAGCTTAATTATGGCAGGTTTGTACTTCTGGTTTTGTTTGTTCACTTACTTAGCTTCCGTTTGATGCAAACTTTGGTCAGTGAAAAGTAACCTGTATTTTCGAATCTCTTTCTGTTTTTCCAGGCGTTACGGTTTGCTTGGTTTGAATGGTTGTGGAAAGTCTACTCTCTTAACTGCAATTGGAAAAAGGGAGCTTCCTATTCCGGATCATATGGATATTTACCATCTTAGCCGGGAGATTGAAGCTTCTGACATGTCCTCCCTGGAGGCTGTTATAAATTGTGATGACGAGAGGCTGAAATTGGAAAAAAGAAGCTGAACGTTTGGCGAACAGGTTTGTGAAATGATGCCACTCACTATGCAGTGTTTTAAATTCTAAATATTTGGAGTTTGGTATGGAGTTTAATGCTCTTTTGTCATTAGGATGATGGTGGTGGAGAAGCTCTAGATCGTGTTTACGAACGGTTGGAGTCTTTGGATGTTGCAACAGCTGAGAAACGTGCAGCTGAAATTCTGTTTGGTCTTGGTTTTGACAAGAATATGCAAGCCAAGAAAACACGGGATTTTTCTGGTGGATGGCGAATGAGGATAGCACTAGCAAGAGCTTTGTTCATGAAACCAACCATTCTTTTACTTGATGAACCTACAAATCATCTTGGTAATGTCTACTTTGCCTCTCTCTCTCTCTCTCTCTCTCTCTCTCTCTCATTTTTCTGCATATTCATCTTTATATTGGTCAGATGTTTGGAGTACTAGTTTTAGATTGCCCTTGCCTGCTTGCCATATGTTCCTGAAAACGCGAGTTTTATGGTATTAGAACTCTACTTGTCCGGCTTGAATCATCTACGAGCTCTACAATGACATTTTAAACATGTATGCACATTGATGCGGATTGTGTATATTTTTATTCAAGTAAGCAGTTGCTTGCCTAGTTGCCTGCTTTAAGCACAGTAGATTCCTTGTTTAGTTCATTTGTTCGAATTCAGTCTCTCTTTTTCATGGAAGTGCTTGTGGCTGTAACGCAGTTGGTGTAGTTCTAAGTTAGTAACATTGGCCTCCTTGTTCAACACCTGTTCATGCAAGGGTGGACTACACAAATTGCCAAACAGCTTACATGGTACAGGTGTGAGGTGTGCTGCAAGAGGACATATTATTTCATTTTTCTTGTAGTTTGTGATGGCAATAATACGTTCATCCTGAAATTCACCATTGTTATATTATTGTTTCTGATGACAGATTTGGAGGCCTGTGTGTGGCTGGAAGAGACATTGAAGGACTTCGATCGTATCCTGGTTGTGGTGTCCCACTCCCAAGATTTCTTGAACGGTGTTTGCACGAACATCATTCACATGCAGAGTAAAAGCTGAAGTTTTCTCTGGTAATTATGACCAATATGTGCAAACTCGGGCAGAACTTGAAGAGAACCAGATGAAGAAGTACAAGTGGGAACAAGAGCAGATTGCAGATATGAAAGAGTACATTGCTCGTTTTGGTCATGGTTCCGCAAAGCTTGCCCGTCAGGCACAATCTAAGGAAAAGACCTTGGCAAAGATGGAACGTGGTGGATTGACAGAAAAGGTGACAAGAGACCAGGTTCTTGTGTTCCGCTTTACCGATGTTGGTAAGCTCCCTCCTCCAGTACTCCAGTTCTCAGAGGTGTCGTTTGGTTACTCTCCTGAGGCTCCCATTTACAAGAACATTGAATTTGGTGTGGATCTGGACTCGAGAATTGCACTTGTGGGACCCAATGGAGCTGGGAAGAGTACTCTGCTGAAGTTGATGACCGGAGATTTGAGGCCTGATGATGGAATGGTCAAGCGCCACAATCACCTTAAGATTGCTCAGTTCCATCAGCACTTGACTGAAAAGCTCGACATGGATGTGTCTGCACTCCAGTATATGATGAATGAATATCCTGGAAATGGGGAAGAAAAGATGAGGGCTGCAATTGGTAATTTTGGCCTGACAGGAAAAGCACAAGTGATGCCCATGAATAACTTGTCCGATGGTCAGAAGGCTCGGGTTATATTTGCATGGTTGGCATGGAGACAACCTCACATGCTATTGCTTGATGAGCCTACGAATCATCTTGACATTGAGACAATTGATTCTTTGGCCGAGGCACTGAAGGAGTGGGATGGTGGGCTTGTTCTTGTTAGCCACGACTTTAGGCTCATCAACCAGGTGGCCAAAGAGATATGGGTATGTGAGAACCTGAAGGTAACACCATGGAGAGGCGATATTATGGAGTTCAAGCAGCACTTAAAGAAGAAGGCTGGTTTATAAGGTGGTTATACAACCTGAAGCAGTGCCTTCCAAGGGTAGGACTTGAGCATGAGGTGTGGGTATGAGGAGAAGGGAAGGAGTTCTAAATCGTTCGGTTAAGTATAATTATATTGGGGGATGATGACGAGATCAAGAAAGAAGAGAACTGCAGTGACTGATATAGATTGGTCGCCAATTGGTTGACACAGGTTCGAGTTTTTCTGCGGGTATTCTTTTTTACTGTTATTATTATCATTTTTTTTTTCTTCTCTTTTTAATATGTTTTAAATTTAACTATGAAAGGAGATACACATGAGTCCTTTTTTGATAGTAGATATAGGGGATTTTGTTATTCTGAAAAACCCATATTATGTTTGTTCCATTGAACCTCCTAAAAACCTATATTATGTTTGTTCCACTGAACCTAAAACTTTGAATTGCGGTCTGCTATAATGTGCAATTCATCTCCTCCCTTCCTCCCTCCCTCTCATTTAATCCGGCTGCTTGACCCTTCATTTTAGGAAGGAAACAGTTTCGTCCTTCTGGTTAATTTGTATCTGCAAGTATTCAAGCCATCAGGTCATAAAACAGCCTGTAAGAGAACTGACATTTAATTTTAACTGTAAACATAATGTTACCTTAACACGTTTTCGTGCAATTAAGAAATTCGTGGATGATCGGACTACATCACAAAAGATGGCTAGACTTCTTTAGAAAGGTGGCTAAAATAGGTTGCAAGTCTAGTCTAATTTCTAAACCACAAGTGGCAGAGAGATCTTGTCTGTCTTTGCAAGTAGCAGCTTGAAGAATCAAATCATCTGTGTTGAACTGTTGATTATGAAAGTCTGAAGTTGTGAAAGTGAGGGTGATTTACGCAGGTACTTGTCACTTCCTCATTTAAACACTCATTTTTGTTGTCATATGGGTACTTTTTTCCCCCCAGACTGCTAGGAATATTACATAGGCATATAGTTGATACTTAAATTCGCTCCCAAACACACAGAAATTCAGCAGTAAGCATAAATTCACCGATATGGTATTTGAGATGGTATTTAAAAAAAAAACCTGGCGAGATTGGGTATACTCAAACTAATTGGGGTATACCCAATAAGACAAAATCTGGTCATTATGAAGTAAAACCAAGCCACCCCTTAACCTTATTTTTTTAAATGGCTAATATGCCCTTGGTTAATTAATACTAAAATTACGATTAGGTTAATTAATTGAGTTTAGATTAACATTTTGAAATTATGAATTCGGTAGATTAACCTTTTGATCCGTCTTATGAGTTCGATTTCGATCCAAAAATTTTGGTTTTGAAAATGCATAAAGCCGCAAGGTCGTGGTTTGAATAAGCTTCCGGCCCACACATACGCCTGGAATGTTAAACTTTGAATAAAGCTACATGAGCCTCTATTCAGCGGCGGTGTCAACTTTGAATAAGCTGCAGACCATATATCCAGCCGGAATGGTCCTCGGATGAAGAACACGCCAGGCTATCTTGAGCGAAATCTTGCGGTCGGCATGTAAATATTTCTTACCCTTAGGCTATATTAATCTCGACATGCAAAAAAAAAATACACCTTGCCGGCTGACATAATATAGAAGATGTAATTTGCTTTATTCATTCAATTTTGGTTACTACATTGATTGAAACATAAAACCTAATCCTTGTCGACGGAAAAACGAATGCACTTAGCATGTGCATCAAGCCTTTGAACCCCTAGGCGACCCTAGTGGACGAGTTATAGTCTCGTGAGGGTTTACATAGAGGTCTACCCACAAAACCTACACTAAAACTTCTAAAGCCATCAATCTTCCTCCTCCAGAAGACGATACACCCTCCATCATCTCGGGGCATACTCGGGATTTTGGATTCCATGAATTGATAGCTTGCATCGAATGCGAATGCTTCCCCCTTTTCCTCCAAGTAGCGCGCTTTGGCGACTTGGTGCTACAAAAACAAAACACAAACTTACTTTGTTAGTGCGGTTTAAGTTGGAAGATCAAACAACATGGATCACGTAAAATAAACCACAAAAATACTTACAAATTGTTCAATGGACAAGTTAAAGTGGGGAGCGTTGAAAATCGGTTTTTGGATAGCTAAATATGCAAGTATCGCATTTTCAATGACTATGTGCCTATCGTGCACTTGTTGAACACTTCTTGAGTTAGGATTCCCACACTCTTGGCTAAAAGTGTTGTGAACCCTAGCCCAAAAAGGTTGTGGAATCCACCCTTACGGAGGACTGCTTCGAACTCTAGTCTCCGCATACCAAGCTTTGGTGATTGCCAAATCTTCATTAGAATCAAATGAAGCCATTTCTTGTGTGTAGAGAGCTATTGGGTGAGTTAGATGGAGTGTGTGATGATATGAGCTTTGGAGAGTATATGCAAATAGTTGTGTGTTGTTTTGTGGAGATAAGTAGTGCATTTATAGGATGGTGCCCAAATTTGGCCGTTATAGTGCCCAAGTACAAGTCAATCAATGCAATTGTACTTGCCAAAAATTTGAATTTTGAACACGACCGGCATGGTCGTAAATTTGCTACAATCTTAGGGGTCCCAAAACGGCGGAATTATACGGGTTCATTAGCATGCCGGCCAAAATACCGCCGGCATTTTATTATTTTGCTTCCTTCCGACCTTACATGATTTTAGGCATCGAGAAGAATGGATTTTTTTTTCAATATATGGCCGGCGGGGTCTCTATTTTCGTACACTTAGGCTACAAACACGCCGGCTTGGTAGGAATGGTATTACCTTGCTTAGGCCCTGGTAACTACACATTTTTTTGTTGACAGGGCGTGATCAGCATTTCACAACCTTTAAATACGAGACGGCCGACAAGGTAGCTTAAAAAAAGCATGCCGGCAAATATATTGACACTTTATAAACAAACCATTCATTCATCCAACATTTTTGTCCAAAATACGAAACATGTCCCATAAACCGTAAAAAACATTTGTCCACACCATTAACTTAAACATTTGTCCACCACAACATAAAGAAATGAACTAGGAAAGAATTCATTGGCCACGACCACGACCACGACCACGGCCCCGTTTAGGAACACTACCTTCACCACCACGACCATCGGGCCGCTACCTTCACCACCACGACCCTCTGCGCTACCTTCACCACCGGGAGCACTACGAGTCCTCTTTTTATCGGCCTTTGTCTTGGCTTGTGCATCCTTAATAGATTTTTCTTAGCCTTTACTTGAGCTTGAAGTTGCTTGAACAATAGATGGGCATCCTCATTGTCAACATTGCAAGCATAGTCAATGTGCTTGCTTTGCATGAGGTTCTCCTCTATCTTTCGCGCAACATAACACCCTCACAAAGGTCTTCAATTGATCCTTCTATATTCAATTAAACAATAAACAATTAATAGAATGATTTGGTAATGCAATCAATCTTAAAATAGTAAGAGCAACTCTAAAATACTTACAAATATCTTAAGCATTGTTGTTGGGTCTTTCGATTCCATCTTCTTCTTACGAGCCAGTTCTTGAGTAGTCATTGGCCTAATCACGGTAGGAATGAGCCCAACCCAAGTACCACGCCATGTATTTCTCGGTAGCTTCATGACCGGTGGTCACCTCGTCCCAAAAGACTCACATCGATGTTACGGCCCCGTCTATTGTCCCAATGTTCTTGAGTTGGCGCTGGATCGTAAGAGACGTTAATAGTTTTTTGGGAGGTGGTGCGGTTATCCCGGTTCACGGAAAGAACGGTTCTTCATCGAAATGAGGTTCTTCTTGGACGTAACCCAATTGTCGCATTACCCGATGTGGATCGTACATTGAAAATCTTTCAAACACGGTCATCAAGGGTCCATAGTATAATGCAACAACTTCATTTCTCCTTGGGATTAAACCTTGATTTCTATCCTCCCGATACGGATCAAATATCACCTCTTCATGATCAAATTGTCGATGGAGGCTCGGAGTTTCATAAGATTTTGCGGCATTTCCTTATCTGAGTACCCTTAAAAGCGTACCTTTGAGCTCTTGGCAAATGTAACGGAACACTTTGTTATCCACTTTGACGTAAGAGTTGTCTTTGAACAAAGAAAGAAAGCGTTCATATATCCAAACCTATGCAAAAAAAAAAAAAGTTTAGTAAGAACCACGATCTTTCGAGATTTGCAAATATAAATGTTTTAAACAATAAAATTACTGGAAGAGACATGTGTTTCCGTTAACTTGCTTAGTGAGTGCCCTAGAAGATTTTGTCAACTCATTATTCAAGAAGGCAACCACCGCAGTACCCCAAGAATACCCACGCATCTCATGTAAGGGATCCAATAGTTGCAAGTGCGGCCTCGACTTGGTTTAGGAAGCTGTCGGGAAGATACATCTGCCCAGGGTGTATAGCAAATAAGCGGCCGCGGTAGCATTGATTCGCACCGGGTGCACCATTCCTTCACTATCAAGGATTTCCTGAGTCTTCCATAGTTTGTCCCTCAACTTCTTCACATTAAACTTCTTAATTAGTCGACCATCCTTCTTGTCAAGAACATCATCCGTCTGAACCTGACTCCAACAGAATAATTTCTTGCTCAATTCGTAAATCTTCTCGAAAGAAATGGCATTATCGAATCCTCGGTGACTTCTTTTCCATCAACCTCGAGGCCTAGAATTTGTTGAGCATCATCGGGAGTTATCGCCATCTCAGAATGGGAATAACAGTATCGGTCTCTCCATAGAACCGCTCACAGAATGCGAGATGGTAACTTTATCATGATTAATATTCGAACTCTCCACATGAGGCAACAACCCGGAGTTCCTCACAATCACTTTCACCTCCTCACATTCCAAGTCAAGATTCCAAGTATGCATCACTGAACACGAAGCTTGGCGCCTCATGAGACGGATGGCATGCTTGTGATCCTAAATACCAAAAAAAAAGAAAATGAAAAGAAATACAAACACTTGATGCAAATTTAATTAAGATAGTTACACACTTGAATAAATAACAAAGACGGATTAAGATTACTTACGATAGTATTATGGACCGTACATGCCCATGAGTGTTTGTATCCAAAAGAACAGCTCCACCATGCTGGGGTCCCTTTTGGAGGCTCACCTTCTTTCAAAGTGCAACCATCAAGTGTTTGGGAGGCATGTGAGAATCAGCCGGTTTAGTGATCACCCTCTTCTTCGTTAGGTTGAAGTTGGCCAGAAGCTTCGGTGGCTTGAACAACGCTGACTAGAGTTTGTTCTCCTTCTCCATCTCCATCTCCTTCTTCTTCTTGTTCCTCTTCCTCTTCTACAATTTCATCTTCGATGATATTCTTACCTTTATCTCCATTACCATCATCATCACCACCATCATCATTACCTCCTCCAGCCTCATGCATGTCTTGATCACCACCATCATCATCATCATCATTGTTACCTCCTCCAGTGGCCCGGATTGGTTTCATCAACATCATCATCATCACCTCTTCTACCGGATGGAATTGATTGGTCTTCATCCTGAGTCTCGTCGAATCATTGGGTTCGAGATAGTGGTTCTAAGACCTTTGTCGTTCCGGGCACAACATACACCCCTCGATGTTTTGAAGACAATAGTTTATCACCAACACGAGGAGGGTTTGAAGGAGGACTAAGAGCTGCTTTCAGAGCTGCTTTCTTCTTTGCCATTCGCAATCTGAACAAGAACAATTCAGAAAATAAACATTACAGGCCGGCAGGTTATATATATTCAACAAATCCGGCGGAACAATAGCCGGTAAGCTCGACCAAAGGATGAGTGCCGGCTAAACAACGCCGGCATTGTATCATCAAAATAGTCTTCCGGCGCACAAAAAAAACAAGAAATTTTCACTATACAGGTCGGCAAGGTCCATTACACATACATTTCGAGGTGACAAACCGCCGGCATGTTTTTATATAACTACCCTTAGGGTTTAAAAACTCTAGGCATCGAGGAAACATTCAAAAGAAGTAGCCAGGAAGGGTAAAAAACACAAACTTCGGCTTCATTAAAAGATAAAAACGCAGCGGCAATGTATACGGTTGAATAACTCTTAGGACCTGCTAGTAGCGATTCAGAGAAACTATACTGTAGGCAAGTTCTTCAACCTTATACCTTTAGGCCAAACCCTAACTATGAAATCCCGGAATGGTCGATAACCAAGAACCTTGCCGGCGCCAGAATCTTTGCCAATTCACAAATTCGATTTTCGACCTAATTTGACATGCAAACATGAAATTGAAGTACTAGAGTGAGTTTAAGTGTGCCCTTACTTTCTTAAGCGCACCATTTCACGTGTTTCCGCGGGTTCAATTCCTTCTTCTTCAACCGTTTTTCTCTTCACTTTCTTAGCAACCAAATTTGCAATTCCGAGGTTATACTCATTGGGTTTCGATTAGATTGTTTCATACGAGTTGCCTCCTTCCGTGGTGGATCCATTGATGAAGATTAATCGGAGTTTTCGAATCGACGATTTAAACAAATTGATCGACGAGTTTTGGTGGTGGTGGGGTGATGGAGCCGGTAAGGTAAGGTTGTGGAGGAGAAGAAGAAGAGAAGAAGATGTAATGAAGAAAGAAAACTGATTTTGGTAGTAATTAGAGTTATAATGAGAAAGGGTAATTTTGTAACTTTACCCATTGACCTCCCCCTTTGCCCTTAAAAAAGAGTCCCTATAAAATTGGGTATACCCCAATTAGTTTGAGTATACCCCAATCTGCTTAGGGAAAAAAAAAAGTCTTGAGGTTTTTGAAGAAATTTGTGATGGTGAATCTCCTCACGTCCAACAATTAACCGTTCCTCTGTTACCCAATCAGAAAGAAAGAGTTGTCGCTAGAGATTGCGTAAGTAACCTAATGAGGGCACTGCAACCCTCGGCTTGGGCTGTCACCTAACTGACTAATAATTAAACTCCTGCTTTAGAAGACCACTAGTATGTAACCCGTGCTACGCACCGGGGCTGGTGGAATCAGCCAATTTAGTGTGGCGGGGCTTCGCCCCGCACCCGTGGTCAAATGCATTAGATTTTATTTGAATAGTCTTTGATTAAATAGAAATTTTTTTAAGGGATAGGAAACTCTGGTACCCTTTAGTGATGAAATTTGGTATGATAAACCCATATTCATATATTAGCTTTACTGGCAGGTATTAAGATAAACCAATGAAATGATTAATTATTGGAAAAGCGAAAGAGTCAACTGGCCAAGTTTTACTATGTTTAGATAACATATTATTTCTGTTGGGCATGGCTTCGACCATTCCCAAAGCTCGGCAATTAGTTAACCATAGACATATATAATTTAGTTAATGGATATATAAAGTAGATATACCCAGTTACAGTTGCAAACCCTATGATATGCACCATGTAACTCAATTCATGAGCAATATACAAAACATCCAAATTAGAGGCCAATCTTGTCAATGATTTATTCGAGCGTTATGAATTGTCAATAATTTATTCGATCGTTATGAATTATTTTACCTAGCATTACACACATTGCTTAGTATTTGATTTGATTTTTTTGATTTTTTTTTTATTTTTTTGCGTAGTGTTGTTTTCTGACATTACGGTGTAAAAACCTTATGGACTGTGTTGATGAAGAAATTTAGAGAAGGAATGTTACTCAAGTGTGTTGGATCTAAACATATTGTCTCATTGTTGTGAATACACTGCTTTTGTCACCATCGTTCACTTCTTGTGGGAGAATATAATTGTCGGAAGTATGTGTTAGCTTTGTAATATTTTTTTAATAACATGTAATAAGAAATAGATGAATTTCTCTTCCATGGACTAAGTACTAAACTTGAACAATCTACCGTCTCTACTCAAACCTAGCATCTTTAGGGATCCTTATCAACCATTACAATGCTCTTCTTGTTGTTGAAATGATACAGACAATCTGTAAACCTTTAAAAGTAATGTTGCTCTCATTAGAGAAATTCTAGACGAACCGCCGAAAAAACAACGAAAAAGAAACCCTCACAGATTTTCAAAATTTTGGTCCCCAGTGAGCCCCCGTCCCTCGGCAGTTTAGCAGGGGGCCCACATGTATTGTGTCTGGAGGTTTTTTCATTGTTTTTCGCTTGGTCTGTGAGTATGTGAAGTCTTTTTTCTCTCATAAACGATCTTCAATTCTTTCCATCCTACTGACACTAACATCATTAACACTATCCAAAATCCCTTTATTGATAGCCAACGAAAATCGCTTTTGTGGTCGCCCTTAACTAATTGCACAGATAACGGCATACCCCATTTTCAAGTGCTTCAGCTTCCTATACCCTTTTTATTCTTTGAATCGATTGCCTTGCTTCACATGCAGACCTGTTTTGTGGTCAAATAAGCCATGTATATCAGTATTGCATTGTGTTGAGAACTTGTCCACAAAAAAAGTTGTATCATTTTAATTGCAGACTGTAACTCTAATACGACTTTCCAAGCACGAAAATTGGACATACTCAAGACTTCGCTGCGATTTGAGAGCTAAAAAGATGTCGAAAATGGAAATTGGACTCAACTAATGTTGGCACACCTTACACGCGGCATCTATCAAGTTGGATGTCAGTAAAGGTCTTTGATTATCAAGTTAGATAATAGTTGCCTCGGCGATAGTCTAAAATCCTTTTTCTTTATCCACGACGATAGTCTATGATTCTCTCTGAAAGAAACTATATGAACCAAAGTAAATGCAAAGAAACGGAGAGAGCATGGAATACAAACTAAATACTAATTTGTGTAGGTTTGGCATGAAATCCTTCTTTGCTTTCACCAATATTTCTAGAAGCCTCTTACCAACAATCTCTTGTGCATCTTGCCATAATTTCTTGAAGCCTCTTACTATAATTTCTATAGATTTTAATTTTTATGTTATTCATGAGTTTGTTTTGCTTTGCTCTGTCTTGCTGTTATATTGTTGTCGATCTTTAAGATAATGGAATTATAATTCAGAATTGAATTATAAGTCTAAAGCTGACCCATTAACTGTTTTTCTTTGAACTATAATTCGTAATTGCCATCGATCTGTTTTGCTTTGTTTTTAATTCAGAATTGAACTATAAGTCTAAAGTTGACCCATTAATCTTTTACCATTTTCATAATCCAGAAATGTACATTTAATAGTTACTAAAAATTCGCTCGAGAAAGTGATGAAGTAAGGAAGCCACTATTTTAATACAAAGAAAGAAACCATATGGACCAAAGCAAATATAAAAAAACAGAGAGAGCATGGGATACAAACCAAATATCAATTGATTTGTCAAGGCTCGAGTTTAGCATGAAAAAATTCTTCGTCTGACCTGACTTTCTAGACAACCTCTAACAGCTATTTATTGTGCATGAAAGTATACCCCAATCAAGAAGGATGTATATATTGAAGTAAACAAAATGAAGTATCCGAGTCTTCAAAATTCTAGTGTACTTACAAATTAACTACAAACTCAGTATAAATTTTATCCATGTTTAAGTGTTTCACATACCTTGTATATAGAGCCGAAAAACCGCCTTCACCATAGCTTATTAATATTTGATAAATTGTTAGTGGAAGCTCTATTGAATCAAGCGAATTGGATGGATTCCTGACTTGAAATCCTCCGTACAAACGATTACAACAACCTAAAAAAAATTTCTTAAGAGTTACATTACTACCCAAGAGGCCATCTTCAATTTATCAATTCCAAATACAAAAAAGGTTTCCTAGTGCAAAAGAGACCTACATAAATAAAATGATTAGTTTAGATCATCGGTTATGCTTAGGTTTAGTTGACCCTACCCTGCATCCAAACCTCTTTGCGAACTTTAAAACGAACAAACATATCCCCTTGCTGCAAGAACAACAAAAATTAGACCGGAAATAATATAAAATTTGTAGCAAATTGTATGTTGAAGATGATATAACGCATTCATGTTCGTAATCAGCACATGTTCCTGCTGCTGCAACAACTTTTGAGAGTCTGATGCTTCTTGGTAGAAGATATTAGTGATCCAGAAGCTCTAAGTCAGACATAAGATAGATTTAATATAAGTTTAACAGTAAAAGAACTTCATCAACTAAAAATCCAAAACCCATTTTCAATCAACATAAATCATTTGAAAACAAATCCATGCACGCTTATTAAGCAAATGGCTAACAAAGAGCTCACACAGTCAGACAAAATAACTTGACTTCCTTGCATCCTTTTCGGTTTAGTAGCGACTCTGCTACACACCCCATCCATTTTTTCCCCGTGTCATGCACCAACATCTGGAAGCCTAAAACCCTTAAGGACCCGCAATGGGTCCTGGGATAAATGCCATGAACGCGAAACGTCATGGGGCAAATGATGCTTGGGGAGTATTTTCAGTTTAGTAGGTATCAATAAAAGCAAAATATAAAAAATATCTTTCGGCATTGGTTGGGGTGAACTATCTTATGGTGTGTGCAGCAAGTTTAAAATAATATTTCTAACAATATTGTTTGTTTTTGTAGCTGGAAATTTTAACAAAGATCGAGTGATGCAGCGCGGTAAAGGTCCTAAAGAAAATCATTGGGAATCATAAGGAAGAATAATGTTAGATAGTGACAAAAATTTGACCTAGAACTTTAAAAATGTTGTTATAATTGCTCGACAACTCGACTACATTATTGACTACTCGTTTGAAAAGGTTGGCATAGTCAAAGCCTCTCGTGCATGAAACCTTTATATACAATTGTTTCCTTTGTTCCTAGTAGAATCATACAAATGGGCATAAAATAATTACACTATTAATAGCAAGAAACCTATAAAGGGATCACTAAATGCAAACTAAAATGGGAGATACTTCATAAAGTGATGAATAATGGAACCTTGGATTAAACATTTTCTTGCGACATCTCCCATCTCAAGCCTTTCAGTTTTGGAGAAGAATGGCATCAACATATAGGAACTACGTCCATCTTTCTTTTTTCAAAACAAATTCTATTTTCAGACCCGCTAAATTATGAGCTGAAAATAGTAGGAAGTGCAGGAACAATTTCTTGCGTTAGCTACTGACTCTAAGCTGTACACATATAGGGCTTATCCCTATAATTTTAGGGAACCTAAGATGAATGGAAAACAATTTTTTTTTTTAACATGATGCCACATAAAGCATTGCGTCTTATGGAATAACGACACATACCTACAATAGTGACTGCAAGGACATCCATGTATTTTATGATGCTTGTGCGTGGATCTCTGCAGTGGCGTCCCTCAATAGTCTTACTAAAATATCTTTGCAACTATGCAAATAATATTGCTCACCATGCTGTGTACTATAGTTATTTTCGGTATGTAATTATATGAAAATGCTAAAGAGCAATCATTGATATTGCGGTTAGCATGAGTGAATTTAATGCGGAAGTGACAACTGATAAAATGATCCATAATTCATTCAGGGAACACTTTCCAGTGGCTTTTGAGACAAATTTATATGAAAAAGGATTAGCTAATTAGATTACACTAATATGGAAAAAAGTTCAAATCAGAAGAATATAAATAATTAAAAATTGAACAATTACCTTCAGTGGCGGAGCTAGAAAATGAATGTTGGGATGGCTTGAAAACAAATTGGCTTGACTTGGGCTGGCTTAAGCCTAGTGTTTAGGCTTGATTTTTTTTTTAACCAAACGAAACTGCACTACAAAATGTAAGTTTTTTCTGGACTTTGAGTTGGCTTAAGCCAGCCAAAGTATGTAGTGACATAGTTCCGCCCCTGATTACCTTTTAATATGTAAAATTGGAGTCTGCCGTTCAACTTAATAACTGAGCTCAATTTTCGATCCAATAACGTGGAAATGAACTATAATTATTCCTGCAATCCACTGAAAACCATATCTCACACCAGAATACTAACGTGCTGAACTCCATTATGGGTATGGAGTCATGTATTACTCCTGCAAAGCCACCAACGGGATGCAACTCGGTAACCAGCAACAGACCTAATGACAGGGTTCTACGATATCTTCTTCTGCAAAAATTTTCATTTTACTCTCACAAAAATGAAAAATGACGGCGAAGGAGAAAAAATAACTACTAATTTGATCCCTAAAATTATGATCGGAACATCCGTCTATGGGAGTGTCTTGTATTAGACCTTGGTGCTACAGCGGGAGAATCTAAGTAATATGATGCAGTATGTTCAGTGGTTTTAGACATCATTCAATTAGGTAAACTTTTTAGTATTTTTCACTGAAAACTTTTTAATAAGCAATTTTTATGCAGGCCAGGTGCAAAACTCAAGTAATTAACCTAAACTCAAGTTGTTGTTTTTTTTTGTTAGAATCACATGATGACAGTGTGGAAGGTTAAGTAATTGTTAATCACTAAGCTCGGCTCTTTCAATGCAAGCACTTAGTCACCTGTATATCTCAAATCAAAATTGGATGAAAACTCAACGATCAACGACGGACGAAAAAAATGTAATCTTTTTGCTTTGGTTGAACTATAATAAAATGTTAGACCTGCTTTTTTGAAATAAATCAACCACCCAAAAAACCCCAACATAACGAACTATCAAGGGGAAAACTTGAAGATGGAATAAGCCAAGTGATACTATCCCACACAAACAATTAAGGTATTGGAAGTCCGGAATCAATTAGCAAATAGAAAATAAGTGAAATGTTTTGAGATTTATTTTTCACCGCGTAATAAATTAGATCTTTAGAATTATCCCTTCAACCAATCTCTTAATACTGATTTTTTTTTTATGGTCACTCGCTGGCAACTCATATCAGTGACGGAGCCAGATATTTTCTCAAGTGGGGGCAAATTCACATAATAAAGTTCGGCCATATCAGTAATATTTTTTTTTCCACATTTTAATTGATTTTGTATCGGTTTTAAGTAAGGATCTAAGTTATAAAATATTTTAATTAAACTAAAGAAAGTAATTTACATTATTTTTCATATTTATGCATGTAATTAATGCATTTTTATCTATTTAGTTTATAATTTTGCCCCCATTAAGTAGGTTTTAATTTTATCATGCATATCTGCCCCCACTGGACACATAATTTACAAAAATACCAAGCCTAATTTAGTCAAGTTGCAAAATCAAGTGGGGTCGGCGGACCCCATTTGTCTCCATTTCCCTCCGTCCCTGACTCATATGTCCGGGATGTTGCAGTTAAGCCAGTAAACATAGTGTCGGCCAGTCGAGCTTGAATTTTTTTTTCTTTGCTATTTTCTCTTTGTTTTTTTTTTCTTTTTCTTTTTGGTGTTTGAGAGCTGTATTGCTTGTAATAGGCGGCAAGATATTCCTGGATGTAATTGATTAGGACGTACCTTGTGATCCAGGTTATTCAATGGCTTGAACCGGTTATAACGGTCATAGTTATAAGAACTGACCATATACCTGACCCGTACCATTAGAATGGTTACCAAGCTTTAGACTATTATGAGATTAATTAAAAAAATAAGATTAGAAACACTTTAAATTACAGTAGAATCCCTAGTTCGAAATAATAATAATTAAAAATATATATACAAAATACAAAAAATTTGTTTTACTTACTTGGGTGTAGTCTCATACAGTCTTTCAGGAAAATAATACAAAATAATTAAAAGCACATGAACTATGAGCAACAGACTGGTTTCCCTGCATCACCGTTCTTTTCCATGTCTGCTAATGTTGCACGACCATGTCGGCTGGCACCTACAACATCACATCATATCTAAGATAAATCTAGCGAGAAAATTAAAGTACTGCACCGATCAAAAAAATAATAATTAAACGTACTGTATGTCTGTTATTTCCTCAATTAGTTTTGATGATACTTAATCTCGAAAATTATTAGCCTATATAAAATGATAGAAATTTGCACCACCAAGATAAGCAAGAGTTGGCTAAACAATGTTGTATGAAAAAAGAAATTACAGTAGAGAAAGAAAGAAACATGGACCCGTGTGTTATCCTCAATTAGTTATGATGATACTTAATCTGGACAATTATTAGACTATATAAAATGATAGAAATTTGCACCACCAAGATAAGCAAGATTGCACCACCAAGATAAGCAAGAGTTGGCTAAACAATGGTGTATGATAAAAGAAATTACAGTAGAGAAAGAAACAAACATGGACTTGTGTGCTATCCATCCCAACATATAAAAATCTAGCGATATAAGGTGCAAAGAAGATTATTAAGGCTCAAAAGCTGCCTATATCACACCAGATTACTTACTATGGTCTCATTTAACATGCTTCTTGGTATTACCATTCTTAAAAAAGTTAACAATTTCACCATCTGCAGATAATAATAATGAAATAACAAAAAGCAAATGTATATCAAGACACATAAACATATGTGTACCTTGAAAGCTCTCGGATTTTTCATCCAAAATATATATATTAACAAAAATACCCATAGATAAACTACCAATCATAGAATCGCCTAAAAATTTATTTCCCAAGTAGATATGTTTTGTGAAAGGTTTGTGAAATTCACAGCAATGGAATAAGGCTTTCTATAAAAGAAGGTTGTATACTGGAATTATTTTATCTAGCTCAAACGTATTACCACTGTCCTAATTATTCCATTACTTCTTAACCTAGATGGACACTGGATAGCCTAGCCTATCATTATAGAGCATATCAACATTCGTAAATAAAATTAATTTACAATCCCGCGCATTCTATTGAACATGCAGATAGCTATATGAATTGCTTGTGTAGGACTTTGGAAAGAACCTCACTTGAATAGAAGTCAAACAATAAGCATCTCTTATTTCCCGAGATGCAAGCACCAAAACGAAGACGTAGCTGTTACCTGTACACACCCTTTTCACTGTAGATACACGGCTCATCTTCTTTGTCTTGAAGATGAATAAACTATAATTTTGTATCCAACGAAGAAGGTTCCTAAGAGATGACCTACAGTGGGAGAGAAATGGAGAGATGTAACAAAAATACAGCTAAAAATAATAAATGGAGATGTTTAAAGTTTTAAAAAATCAACGTAACTTCGCAACCACTCGGAGAACCTTACATTTTTTTTTAGAGATTAGATATCTAATCTTTTCACATTTTTCTTCCGAAGCTGCAAAGGAAAAATTCTCGTGTTTTCGTCAAAGAGATGTGACCTTGCTTCCGTAGCATGCTAGTTTGATTCTCGAGGCTATGAGCTCGTTGCCCTGTCATCCAAAAAAAAAAAAAAAACTTAATATCAATGAATCGACCACGCAAATAATCAAAACGAAATTTAAATTAAAAATTTGATTAAGAAAATCAACATAAAAACATGCAACCCTAGAAAGCGATACATAAAAAAAATCAAGAGAAAAGAGAAGAAAGGGATGAAGATTTATGTATTAGGTTGAGTCTGGTTGACCAAGATTAGAGTTCATAAACGTAAACACTTCGGTTTTAGCTTAGTCTAAATAAAGTAAGGAAATGTACAATCCAAAGGCAATATTCCGCTTAATTATCTCCATGAGTAAAAAAAAGAAATTATTGATTTTATTTATATAAATCTGAAGAGTCGTATATATTTTCATAAATTCCGTATATTTTCACAAAAGATTTTCACGGAAAATAGTTAAATGCCGGATAAAAAATATCCCAAGATAAATATGGAATCAATGCCGTGTAAAAAATATTACTAATACTTTGTTTCTTATATATTTTGATTTTGGCATGAAAACTAAAATATGGAAATCAATAAGTTGTATCTTCGATTTTCCGTATAAAAATATTTTTTATGGAAATTAACCAATAAGACCAAGTATTTCCGTTTATTTTTGTTATTTATTTCCCTTTATTTCTGCTATTTTTTTTTAAATTAAGAAGATTTTGGCATAAAAAATAAAATAAGGAAATAATAAAATTAATTCAAAGATTTTGGCATATTTTGGTGCGCAGCTTGTTGCCCGACTTCCAACTATTGTCTTGTCTAATGAAAATGAATTGTAATTAAAATAAATAAATTATGTTTTATTCAAAGATTTTCTGCATATAAATCTTTTTTTTATGGAAATTTATAACATTAATTCGAAGATTAATTTTTTCTTTTAGATTTTTTAGGTTACATTATATATAGCATTTTATTTGTGGTTAATCCGAAGGTCTGGATTTTATTAAAATCATGTAAACGTGGTGTAAGAATTCTCTTAAACTATCACTCGGTTTGGAGCGTCAGATCGAGTCAATTCTATTAAAAATTAACGGCCATGAAATGTAAGGGGGCTAACTTGTTTTTCAGCCAATCAGGAGCGAGGGTTTCGTTCACCGGCCAATGGGAGGGGAGGTTAGCGCAACTCTCGACGTGGTGTGAGAGATGTGATTGGGTGTTTAGGTTATTGATGTGAAGCTAATTAATTTCGAACTAATTAAACTTAAACAAAATCTTAAAAATAACATAACTTGAGGAAGGTGCCATTCTTGGTTCTCATTTCGCAAATCTAGCCTTTTGAAGGCAAAATATAAACAAATTGATGAACAAGGTTAGCAGTAGTCAGTTGGCGATACATACGACGTGATTTACGTAAAAAGAAAAGAAAAAAAAACAGAAAAGATAACAATCTTTTATTGTTCATCGATGAATAGCCTGCAGAGTCCTTGACCACAGGGAAACACATCGTTTCTTGGCCGTAGGGTATGAATCCTCTTGGCTTCACATCTCCACATATTCAAACGATCTCAGCAGAAGATCGTTTTGTTGTTTTCTTGGGGTGAAGGAATTAATGAGCCATCTTGCATCATTCTGTAAGATATTGCGTCTTTCTTGATAACTATAACTACTTGGAAATTAGCAACTCCAAACTATAGTACTTTTAGAGGCCTCCCATCCAATATTACTAGCAGCTACATCAACATCTCCACCCTTTCCCATCAAAATACATTCAAGCTCACTCGATCTACAAGGAACGGTTAGGGCACCGCCGTGATAAAAACCGTACTCTTCGGCCACTTTCTCCAATAGTTCCCGGAATGCTGGATTAGTTAAATAACTCAGCGCAACAACATGTCTTTTTGGTTTACCACCATCACCAGTTGCCATTACAACAAAATGACCTTTTTTAACATCATTGTGAACACTAGTTCACAAACAATCTTTGCATAAGTTGAATGCATGCACTGATGTATGAGGAGCACGGAATAAGCATAGGTAGAAGATAAATCATAGATTCCAAACCCCTCAAGTTTGTCATGATCTCCTTATCCTCTTCCGGGGATCCAGACAGATCTGGAATATGGATGTGTAAATGAACTTAATAGTACAAGAGGTGAAAGAGACAATGATATACGTGGTTCGGCACAGAGCCTACATCCACGGGTATAAGGGGATTCATTATAAAATAAATGATTACAAAGATGATCACAAGATCTTGTGATCATCGAACATATGAGCTAAAACTCACTTACTTCTCCCTATTCTCTCTCCTTTCTCGCTTTTCTATCCCCCTCTCGGTGGAGGGGTGTACCTATTTATAGCTAACCGGTGGGTCCCATTGTCGGTGAGCTGTTGGGGCCTTATCTTCTTGTGTTACGTGCATGATACGCGGATTTGAATATTATCCCGCGGGCATGGTCCGCGGTTTCTGTATCACCCGCGGCTTCGACTATATCTCTGCTCATCACGCTAACTTGACCCTTGTTCCCATCGTTGGTCGTCCGACACGTGTTCTCGAGATACATTAAATGCGGGTGGTTGGAGCGGTCCGATCTACGGCAAGTGGTGTCGATCCTCTTGTCATGTCCGTGTCAGTTGGATTATCTCTGACCGTTGATCATGTCTTACCTCGTGATGGGTTAAGGCCATCCCTTGGTGTTACGCGGGACTACCTATCTCGGGTGCCCCTTTATTTCTGACCGTTGGTCTTGACAGATGGCACGCTGCCTAAGTGCCATGGATACCCTTATGTGTCATCCCTTGAATAATGTCGTCCACGTGGATCCTGGTAGTGCACGTGGCAATGGAGATAAATAAGTGTACTTACAATTTGCCCCTCTTCTTGCTACTGGGCGTTTGGCTTCTGTTGGAAGAAGAACCGTGTGGTACGTTTTTATCTCCCTCATTAACTTCTCCTAAAAAGGTGTTACCTGCATTTATTGTGCACGTTTCCCACATCCGGCCATAACTGTCCTTTGGGTAGTGGACGGTTTCTTCTGGTTCTATAAAAAGTGAGAGAATGTGACTTTAATTCACATTCTCTGTTTTATTCTTTGTTCTTGTCTTCATCTTCTTTACTTCCTCTGACGCCATCGCTTCTTCTACTGCTGCTGCTGCTACTGTTACTGTGGTTGTCGTGGCCGTTGCTGCTGTGGTTGTTGCTTGCTGCTTCTTCTTCGTCACTGCTATTGATTGATTCTTCGTGATTCAGGTATGACCTTTTATTCTGTTCAATCACCTTGCTTGAACTTGTCGAGTTTCTGATTTGCTGGTGGTGATTTGACGATGAGTTTTAAATTTAAATGTACCCTGGGTTTTGAGAGTCGACGCTACTGAGTTGGGTGCTCCATTGGTCATGCTTAGATTTTAGTTCTTCTTTTGAGTTCGGATAATGATCTGAGGGTTTAGTTAACTGTTAGATGAAATTTAGGTTTTTTTCTTTTGCACTCTTGTTCTTGAGATTTTCTCAATTTTTGATCTTCTCGCTTCGATTTGAGTTCCTATTCGTGTTTGTGCCCATGAGACATGTCCGAGCATCCGCGGGTCCCTTATCGACTCCTCCGTCAAGTCCTCATCGATCTCCCAGGAGTGATCCAAGTGCGAGGGGGTGGAGCTTTTCCCCACCTATTCAGGGTAATCTTCGGGATGGACGATCATCCTCATCCTCCGGTCAGAGACCTTCACTTAGAAGGGGTGATTCTCCACTGGGGATCTAGGTATGCAGCGACTCGTTCTAGGGGGGAGTCTCCTAAGAATCAGCCGAACCCTCGTAATGAACCTTTGGATGTGCAGCCCCTCCGCACTCAGCCTCCAACGCGGACTCACCTATCCGTGCCTGGATCAAGTAAGATGACTAAAACTCCTACTTCGAAGAGAAAGGCTACGGAGATAGGATCTTCGGGAGACTTAGTTCCCCCTAAAAAGAAGGCTGCGGGCTCTACGGAGCATGCTGCGGAAGAAGGTTTCGAGGATGACTCTGCCGTTACTTTCCGTCCTTTATCTCTGGGTAATAAGAAGTTTACCTTTCGACACATCGATCTCGAGGCCTTCAAGGTGAAGCATGGTCTTCAGCATTTTCAAGTTCGTTTTTATGCCGCTGACCGAGACATAACTTATGAGATGGTTACTAATTATAAGTACGATGCCTTTCATTTGTTGACGACTGTGGGTGCCTTCGAAGCTGGTTTGATGTTACCCTTGTATAAAGCTGGTGATGATTTCTACTATCGGGTCCTGTCTAGCCGCGATACTGCCAAGAAAAGTTATAATCGCGGGGTGCAACAGTTGACAGGAAATTATCTTCGCCATCTTCGTGAATGTTACCTTCGTAGTAAGGGGAAAACGATGATGACTTGCTATGCCCCTAGACTGGCAAAGGAGAAGGGGTGGTATACTCCTGAGAATTTCAACAAATCCTTCGGAGATTATGTTAACAGGAATACTCGTAAGCCGTGGTCTGTGAGTCTACGGAACGTTACTTCTGTTAAGGGGGAAGTTCGCCTTTTAAGCGAGGTGAGTGATTCCAAGATGGCAAGGATTCCTGGTGCTGAAGGTCTTCCTATACCTGCTGAGGAGAGAATCAAGCGTGATCATGACTACGAGTGGTCCGCTTGCTTGTTCTTGAAGTCGTTGGCCCGTGGGCCTATGGTTGGGTCCCTGGTCCCCGTGGTTGGCAGCCTACCGTTGACAGTCTTCCTCGCGAGGCTTCTCCCGCTCGCTTCGCTCATTACTGCCCCTGGCGGATGAGTTTTGCCGGCATGGATTTTGCTTATAACCGTGATGTTGATGATGACGAAGATGTCCCTGATGCTAATCTTCCTCCGCGGAATACTGACGTTGTTAAGGTGCGTCATTTGATATCTTCGTATGTATGCCCCTACGTTTTCTTACATAATGTTGATTATGCCAAGAAAAGGTGATGCTAATGGTTCTTTTATCATTACGTGGTATAGGTGTGTAAGGGTAAGAAGATTAATCCCAAGCAATCATCGAATTCTCCCACCGAGGGTTCTTCTCATTTCGAGGATGTAAATAGTCCCGTGTGTGGCGATGAGGACTCTTAGATAAGGAAGAGCGGGTGAGACTTCTCCGCCTGTTCAAGAAGGTGATGGTGATCGGGCAGTTGACGGGTGGAGGTGATGATCCGGCCTCGGTGGTAGTCGAGGTGATCCACTATTGGTGGTGATCGGGGTGATCCGGCCACCGGTGGCGGCCAAGGTGATCCGGCCACTGGTGGTGGCCAAGGTGACCCAACCATTGGGATTGGTCAAGGTGATTCGGCCACTGGTGGTGGCCAAGGTGACCCGACCTGTTGGGGTTGGTCAAGGTGATTGACCACTGGTGGTGGCCAAGGTGACTCGATTTGTTGGGGGTGGTCAAGGTGACCCGACTGTTGGGGATGGTCAAGGCGACCCGGCCACCGCCACTGGTGGGGTTAAAGGTGGTGGGAATTTGTCTATTGGTGGTGGTGGAACTCATGCCGGGGGGGTTACTCAGTCCAGTGTGAATGTTATAGATAAAGGTAAGGGACTTGTTCTTAGTAGTGGTGACAAGGATGGGGGTGGTTGTTATGAGTTCTCGTTTGGTAAGGTTTTGTCTGGGGAGCAGTCATTTGACATGTCCACGGTTATGGGGCTTGTTTCGGACTTCACTCTGCTTCCGGTGGTGATGATTGGAGTGTTCTCGAGGATAGCTGCGTTGGTGGCCCATCGGCGGGTCCGATCTTTGGGGTTTTGGTAGTGCCCTCCGAGGGTTTTGCTGGTACCTCCTCCTGTTGGTGGGGCCTTGGTGCAAGGTGATGTTGGTCCGCTTATGGTAGGAATACCTCGGACTCCCCTTAGATGATTTCTCGCGATCCTTAGCTGCGGATGGCGATGATCTTTGTTTTTGGCGTGGCTGCGAAAGAAAAACTTGTTTGGTAGTTCCTCATCCTGCCCCCGTGATTGAGGGGGAAAAGAGTTCGGATGCTTTTACTCGGAGGTACATGGAGTTGACCCCTGAGGAGGCGGTAGATCGAGGATGGGGTAAAAATCTCGTAGCCAGCGGGTTTGATCTTGTCGTGGATCCTCCTCTACCGTTCTTGACATGATGGCTATTGCCGATGGGTATCAATACAGTTACCCCCAGCAGCGATTATTGGAGGTTTGTCCTGTTCTTTTTACCCCTGATTTCGTTCGAATATGATGTGAGCTAACTTCCCTCATTTTTCTGATAGATGATGAGAAGTGAGTATTGTAATCACCAACTTTACCGGCTCTTTAGGGCCAAATCTCTGAAGCTAGAGGGGAAGCTTCGACATTGTGAGGAGACGCTGTCAAGTGTCGAGGCTTCGGTATCCGCTAAGGATGAAGAAATAACCGAGCTAAAGAATTTGCTTAAACGTAAGGAGGAGCAGGGCACGGAGGAGGCTCAGCTGCGTTCTGAGTTGGCTCTGGTTAAGGCCAAGTTAGCTGTTGCTGAAGAAAATTCCTCATCCATTTCAGGTCTGCGCTCCCTCTTCTTTGGTAGTTTCCTGCTCCTTATTTATTCTGAGTTTTCTCTTTCTTCCCTCCTCCATTGTACTATCTTCGGTGGGTGGAGTCCCCGAATTGTTGTGGCTTCGGGTGAGAGGACTCGTCAAAGGGGCGCATTGTTGAGTTAGTTGAGAAACTCAAGAGTGAGTCGGTTAAATGGAATGCCCGCGCGGATATTCATAACGCGATGGCCGAAGAATGGCGTAAGAAAAAGTATTGCTTGGTAGATTTGCAAAATCGAAATAACCATGATCGCCATCTGTTTAACGGGGCCCTTTTATGGACTTGGGACAATCTTGAGCAAGCCCGCAGTGCAGATTTCCTCCTTAGAGATTAGACTTGATGTTACGGAAGGCGAGTTACGGCAAGCGCGGTCTTCGCATCCCGGATGTGCGGACTTATATGCAACGTTTAGCCAAAGAGAGATGATGCTAGGGCAGAATGTAGTGCTCTCAGTAGTGCTCTGTCCGCGTCTCGAGCTGATGTGGCTCGTCAGGTAGAGCGTGAGAGAGACTTAGAGGTGACAATGTATCGTCTCAACAAGGGATTGGAATTGAAGAATGATGAGGTTAATCGATATCGTCATTCGGGCTCGATGCTTGAAATGACACGAGTGCAAGTCGGTATGCCCATAATCACGCTTCGGGTAGATTATGATAAGTTATCAAATGAATATGATTACGCTTGCGAGGGATTCCGCGGTTGATCATTGTGAAGGTATTCGTCTTCGTCATCGAGTGTGCTTTGAATTGTATGTGTCATAACTCACTTGTCTTCCTTTTATTGTTCGCGAGCTCCACGTACAGCTTAAAGCCGCAGATGGAAAGGTTGCCGAAGCTCAGGCTAAGGTAGTTCAACTGGAGGGTCAAGTTAGCTACCATCGCGGTCTGGCCTCGTCTCAGGACGAAACGCTGAAGCAAGCTAATCAAAGGATAGACCAGCTTTGTACTTCCTTAAATCAGCCGAGATGAGGAGCGTAGCCATAGGTCTAATGGCCCGCAAACAATCGGCCCGAAGAGATTAATAAGATTCTTGGTGAGATTGAGCTGGACCTTAAGAAGAATCATGGGTTAACCAAGAATTATACTGGCGTCCGCACTCCGCGCTCCCATCAAGTTCTTAAGGCCCTCCTCGGGTGGTAGCGTTCCTTCATCTCTCGAAGGATAAACTGCGGATAACACTCCTACTCGGTAGACTGTAGTTAGTATGCTAGGGATTGATCTCGGTTGCTTATCCTTTTTGGCATTTTTGTTACTTTGCTCTTTGGGCTTGTAATCAAGCTGCATGTATTAGATCAAACTTTGGTGGTAAAATCTGATTTTGAATTTTGTTGAATTTATGTCTATCATCTTTTAACTATAATGGAAGATTCCGTAGTTATTGTAACCCGCGGATGTCAATCTTTGAGTTTGAAAAAGTGTATTGTTCGTGCAACTCCGTAGGTTGGTATCCCGGAATCGTCTTGTGACCTTGCACCCGTCCGGGTGACTCCTTGGCCAGGGTCATTTGGGACGGTGGGGTCGCCGACGTTTAAGGATGTACTCCATTAAGTTCGCGGCTTGTAATATTGCACGGATATCTCATTCTGTAAGAAGTCGCCTCCTGGTCATACACTTATAGACATTTACAGAGGAGTTCTGAGAGATTGCATGTGTATGCTCCGATATATTGCGTGTGTGTGTTTTGCACGGGATATTGCCCGGTATGTTGTATTGGGTATGATCCATGCTTTGTGCAGGATATCCCTCTTTCTACGCATACCGTCAATTCCTAATAATAGTAATTGTACAACGATTTACGTGGTTCGGCGCTAAGGCCTACATCCACGGGGTAACAATTGCATCGATATTTTATTATGATGTGGCATGGTTTCAATGTACATTGTGTAAGTAGTATATACATGTGGTTCATATGATGTGTTGTATATAGGTTGTGGGTTTTGAATAAATTGAAATGTGCGTGGGTAATGAATGGGATATGATATTTGAAAAAATGAAAACTTGGATTGATTGAAAGGGTAAGGTGCGTTACTCCTTTGTCAGAGATAGAAACATATGGATTAGCGAGTCCATTTTCTTCTTCTGAAATGCGCATGCAAGTGATTGATCATGGGTAGTATGGCTTGAGGTATTTGGCATTCCACGGATGCATGAGGATTTCCCCTTTCATATTACGAGATAGTAAGAGCCATTTCTGCGATGTCATGTATTATGTAGGGTCCTCCCCAAGTCGGTGCTAATTTTCCCACTTCTTTTCTCATTTGGTATTGGGGAATGGTCCTCAACACATCGCCCTTCTACAAAATTCCTAAATTTCACTTTCTTGTTATATTCTCCGGCCAGCCTGCGTTGGTAATTTTCCATTCTTTGCAAAGTCTTTCTTTCTCTTCTTTCTTCGAGGTCGTCGAGCCTTTCCAACATCATGTCCGTGGTGAGGTTCTTTTCCCGTGCTTCGTCTTTGTAGTTGGAAGAAGAATTTCCGCAGTGGATGACCGTTTCCAGACTCCGTAGGTGAGTAGGAATGGGGATTCTCCCGTAGCTGATCTTCTAGTCGTCCTATATGCCCATAGAACGTTATGCACTGTTCACACCATCGTCCTTTGTACTCATCTAAACTGCGTTTTTTAAGAATGAGTGCCAAAGTTTTTGTTTGTGGCTTCCTTGTCCGTTGCTCTGTGGGTATATGGGTGTGGATTTGTTTTTTCGAATTTTGAAGGTGTCGAACAGCAAGTCGATATTCTTTCCTTGTAGCTGTTTACCGTTGTCGGAGACTATCTCTGCGGGGATGCCAAACCTGCAGATGATGTTTTGAAAAATAAAAGTGAAGACGTCCGAATCCCGAATTCTGGCCAGTGCCTTTGCTTCTACCCATTTGTCAAGTAATCCGTTGCCACTATTAGGAATCTTCTTTTCCCCGTCCCCGATACGAGTGGGCCTACTATGTCGATACCCCATTTCCGAAGGGCCAAGGACTATCGACCGAGTTCAGCTTTGTAGCCGGGGCGTGGATTCTTTTACCAAATCTTTGACATTCTTCGCATCTCTTCGCCATTCTTGCTGCATCTCTGATCATGGTTGGCCAGTAATAGCCCTGCGTCTTGGCCTTATCCGCTAGGGATCTCATTCCACTGTGATTCCCTGCATCTCCTCTGTGTATATCTTTTAAAACGACATGCCCTCTCGTAGGGATAGGCGCGACGAAGTGGTCCGAGGAATGATTTTCGGTATAAGGCTTGGTCTCTTAGTTCGTACATCCCTGCTCTTGACTGCACCTTCCTAGCCTGTTTGGTGTCCTGGGGGAGTTTCCCGTTTTTAAGGAAAGAGTGTATTTCCGATCTCCAGTCTGCCTCCTGACTATAATCGTCGTCTTCCTCCGCTTGCCGTGTAATATCCTCGTTCTGGAAATCGTCGAATATGTATTCTCCGACATCCTCGTCAGTGATGTCTTTCTCCTCAGGTTTGCGTTGGTTAGCCGTGCATGTTTCTGGGAGTTTGACGGATGGTTCGTACACTCTTGTTACCTTGATTGCTTTGACATCTTCGTTTTTGAGCATGGATGATATATATGCCAGAGCATCCGCATGTCTAAGTTCCTTTCTACGCAGATGTCGGAAACTGATTTTTGGTACTTGGGAGGCTAATGTTTGCACTAGAGCCATGTATGCCATTAGTGTTTCGTCGTACACATTGTATTCGTAGCCTATTTGCCGTATGATCAGTTGTGAGTCACTTGTCACCCGCACTTCTTGTATCCCTAATTCAATTATCAAGCGGAGAGCGTGGATTACCCCTTCATATTCGACGATGTTATTGGTATGGCCTTCGAATTCCAATCTGAATGCGTGCACGATTCTGTCCCCTGTGGGTGTGGTGATGACGATGCCTATTCCCGCGCCCTCTCTATTTTTGGAGCCATCAACGAAGACTTCCCATTGCCGTGGGTTTACTGGCTCAAGGATATTATTTGGCTCTATTTTTTCTATTTCTGGTGCGCACATAGCCTTCCATCCTTGTATGCGTACTTCTTCTTCGTTGTCCAGAGGCAGGTCTGCTAGAAAGTCTGCTAATACCTGCGATTTCTGGGAGTGTTGGAGCTCATAGTGGATGTTGAATTGGTCGAGGTATGTGCTCCATTTTGCTATTCGTCCTACCTTTCCCGCTCCTTTGAGGATGGTCTCTAAGGGTGCCCGACATGGGATACGTATATCATGCGTTAAAAAGTACGTCCTTAGTTTTAAAGTAGACCATACGTGGCTAGGATTAACTGTTCAATTCTCGTGTAGTTTCGTTCCGCGGAATTCAGGGTCTTGCTGACATAATAGATCGGTTGCTCCTCCTTCGTATGGGTTCTGACGAGTACTGCGCTTACGGCGTCGTCTGTGGCTGCAATGTAGAGTGCCAAAACCTCCTCAGGGTCCGGTTTCTGGAGGATGGGGATTTCTGCTAGGTATTGTTTAATGCCCAAAAAAGCTTCTTCGCATTCTGTCGTCCATTCAAACTTAGTCCCTTTTTTCAGTATGTTGAAGAAAAGTTTGCACCTATCCGAGGATCTTGATATGAATCTTCCTAGGGCTGCTAGGGACCCATTGAGCTTTTGTACCTCCTTCAGGTTCCTTGGAGAGGGCATGTCTGTTATGGCTCGGATTTTTGCGGGATCTACCTCAATGCCCCTTTTTGTCACCAGATATCCAAGGAATTTTCCTGAGGTCACCCCGAAAGTGCATTTTTCCGGGTTTACCTTCATGTTGTGCTTTCTCATGGCTCCGAAGATGTCCTTCAGGTCCTGGTGGTGGCTCTTTCTTATTCTGCTTTTTACGAGCATATCGTCGACGTAAACCTCTAAAGTCCCGCCGATCCATGGCTTGAAAATAGCATCGACCATCCTTTGGTACGTTGCTCCCGCGTTTGGAGCCCGAAAGGCATTCTTACGTAACAATAAAGACCATGGGGTGTGTAAAATGCCGTATGTTCTTTGGTCTTCTTCGCCAAAAATAGTTGGTTGTATCCGGAATATCCGTCCATGAATGACAACTCTTCGTATCCTTCTACTGCGTCGACTAGCTGGTCAATGCTGGGTAATGGATAACTATCCTTTGGGCATGCTTTGTTCAGGTTGGTGAAGTCGATGCGATTCCGACCCTCCATTTTTTCTTCTAAGACTATTACCATGTTGGAGATCCACGTGGGATATTTGACTTCTTTTATAAAACCGGCCTCTAATAGCTTTCGTAGCTCTGTTTCTTTGCTTTGTGATGCTCTGTCGCCACCTTTCGTATCTTTTGTCGTATCGGGGTGCCAGGGTTTAATGCGCAGTTTCATCTTTGTCAGACCGTCTTTGGGTCTATTCCTGGCATATCGGATAGTTTCCATGCGAAGATGTCCGCGTATTCCTTTAGCAGTGTTATTAGCGAAGCTTCGCGTTCCCCGTCCATTAGAGTTCCTATCTTGATCTTTCTTGGATTCTGCTCCGTCCCTATGTTGATCTCCTTCACTGCCTCTAAGGATGTGAAAGTGGGTTTTGTTCCCCCGGGTGGGGAATTCTCTTTAATTGCTATTTGGTAGCCTCAGATTCTTCGCTTTGATTAACCTTTGATGTTGAGGCCTCCGTGTTTCCTACAGAATTCCTTTTAGACAAACTTTTTCCCGAGATTTCCTCCAGATATTCGTCGATGGCTTTGTCCTTGGATATCGCCTTGCTCTGAGCCTTGCGGGATCTCCGTTTCTCATCTTCTTCGTTGTTGAGTTGTATTTGCATCGCGTGGCATTCTTTTACGGAAGCTTGATCACCCTTTATCTCCATTACTCCTAGGGGGGTGGGGAACCTAAGGTATTGATGGTAGGTAGCTGCGACTCCCTTGAGCTTGTGGACCCATCTTCGTCCAATAATGGCATTGTAAGGCGAAGGCGTGTTCACCACGCTAAAGCGTGTGTCGACTTTCATGGGGCCTGCATTCACTTGTAAGACAATGTCCCCCAGAGGCTTCGTAGCCGTGCCGTTGAACCCGTAGATGGTGTAGTATGAAGTCAGGAGTTGCTCATCGTTAAGTTCCATGCGTTTGAATGTGTCGTAAAACAAGACATTTACAGAGCTTCCTCCATCGATGAGGATTTTCCTTATGTTGCATCCTGCGATTGGCAATGTGAGGATTAATGGGTCATTGTGATCTTCCATGTCGTCCTCTATGTCATCGGCTTCAAAAATCAGAGGTGCGTTCATCCACTCCTCGTGCTCTTCTACTTCCTCGCCATTTATATTGTAAAGCTCACAGTAGTCTTCAAATTGCTTTCTCAGTCGTTTTCCTATTTGTGCCGTTAGGGTTGGCTCTTTGCTTTCTGAGCAGGATATAGAGTTCAATGTGCGATTACCCTCAGGTAGTTGGACCTGTTTCTTTGCGTTTGGTTCTGTCCTCCGCTTCGACCTTCTCAATATATTTCTTTAGATCCCCCGCGTCTATCAGTTTTTGCAATGCTATCTTGAGGTTTTTGCATTTTTCGGTTGTATGCCCGTAGAAGCGTTGAAAATCACAATATTCTTTGGATCCCGCCGAGGCCGGTGGTTGTTTCCCTTAGACCAGGGCCGCCTAAGTCTTCGCGATCCTTGATTTCCTTTAAAATGCGCGAGTAGCTACCGTTGAGCTTTGTGTAGACACGGTCTTCGAATTTTCTCGCCACTTCTCTTATGGTCGTCTCTCCGATTCTTTTGATATTGATCGGCCTGCTCTGTTAGTTCCGCGGAATTAGTCCGAGGTGGTCGTTGAGCTTGCGCTCTTGGGTTCTCTCTTTGAATTTCTTCTAACCTTGCATGTTTTTCAATGATTATCCTCAAATCTCCCTCTCGTGGTTGGAGAAGTTCCGTGATTTCAACAAACAATGGGCTCATTCTATCGAGCCCCATTTGTAAATGCTTGATACCGACTACTGGATCTACCCGTCCTATGGCCTCGACATATCTTGTGCCACCTATCCGTATATTCGCGAATGGATTCTTTGTATTTAATTGCAAGTGAGAAGAGCTTGTCCATCCCCGTATTTACAACTTTGTTATACATGTAGGTGGCCAAGAACTTTTCAGTGAGCTGGTCATACGAATCGATGCACCCTGGCTTGAGATTATCGAACCAAGATAATGCCGACCCTTTCAGGCTTGACGGGAAATATCTGCATAGTACGGCTTCGTCATGATCCCATCGGGCCATTACCCTGTTATAATATCTTAGATGGGCTGCAGGATCCGTGGACCCATCATAACACTCAAAGGTCGGGACTGGACATTTCTGCGGGATGGTTGCCGTAGCCAACTGTCGTGCCAGTGGGGTAGTGCTGGCCTCCTTCATGACCTGTTCGAGTCTCCCGCCTCCTTGCCTGGTCTTGATCTGATTGATTTCCGCTAGCATTTCCGCGCGGAGGTTCTCCATTGCCAAACAATGTTCATTTTGAATGGATGTTCGAGTTTTTCTTGTAGGTTGTGTTGTCGTGGCCTCCTCTTCGTCATAGTAGTCGGAGGTTTCTGGATGGTAGTCTGGGTCCATCCTTCTATTGTTCTGAGCATCCTTTTGGTGTAATCCTCTTTGATTGGCTACGGTTGGGATGTTTTCGAGGATCATCCTCCGGTCTCTATTTTGTACCGCAGAAGTAGCCTCGTCATGCTGATTCTCTAGCCCCGCGCTTTGGAGGATCTTATCTCTTAATTGCTGGTTTTCTTGGGCTAATAGGGCCACCGCGTCCGCATACGTCTGCTGATTCCTTTTTAGCTCTTCTAATTGCGCCAATATCTGCGCAGACTGGTTCGATTCTTGATTCGTCCCTATCTGTATCTGAGCTTGTTCCTCGGGGGCTGCGGTGTTGATTTCCTCTACTAGCCGTCTACCCGGCTCGGTTATTCCGTGGGACCTTGTGCGCATGGTATACGACGTTCGTTCAACGCTTTGTGGCATCCCGTAAGGAGGGTTCTCGGACCACCGATTCTCGTTTACCGCTTCTCGAGGTTCACTAGGTAGGGTTGCAGCTGTCATTTTGGAGGCGATCATCTCGAGAGGTTCCTTCGTAGGTGTAGTAGCTTTTGCCGCCGCGCCTTCTTTGCTTCCATTGCAATGGTGCCGCGTCTCGAAGGGAACGTGCTTTCCGCTCCATTCTCGCACCTTATCCCCGGGCTGTGAATCCCGCGCCATTTTGTTTACTCCTCGTCATTACGGGCGTAGTCCTAGGTGTCTCTTTTGAAAGTGCCTTTGTCTTTCCGGTATCTTTGTTCCTTTCCATTGTAATATTTTCTGCACAGAAAAAAGAGGGGTAAACCGAGGCAAAAAGTCCACGGGTTACTTGTTAGTTCAAGCTTGATTTTATAGACTCAATTTCTAGTGGCAATGAGTGAGCTTAAGCTGTTAGTTTGGCAAATAAATACGAAAAATGTAGACGGGTGTGGATCAAACCGGGATAAGGTCTATGGGTTGTTGTTTATAAAAAGTCCAAATTGTAAAAGACTCAGATCTGTGGTTTGAAAGCGTAAAAGACTCAGATCTGTTAGTTAAAAGACTTAGTTAAAAGGCTTAGATCTGTGGTTTGAAAGCGTAAAGAATAGGAATACGTGAAAAATAAGTTCAAGCCGAGCTATGTTTATATAAAACTTTTTGAGAGAGGCTATAAATTCACGGGAAAAGATAAATCTTTACAAGGGACAAAGTCCCTGTTTCTAGCGCCAAATTGTGAACACTAGTTCACAAACAATCTTTGCATAAGTTGAATGCATGCACTGATGTATGAGGAGCACGGAATAAGCATAGGTAGAAGATAAATCATAGATTCCAAACCCCTCAAGTTTGTCATGATCTCCTTATCCTCTTCCGGGGATCCAGATAGATCTGGAATATGGATATGTAAATGAACTTAATAGTACAAGAGGTGAAAGAGACAATGATATACGTGGTTCGGCACCAGAGCCTACATCCACGGGTATAAGGGGATTCATTATAAAATAAATGATTACAAAGATGATCACAAGATCTTGTGATCATCGAACATATGAGCTAAAACTCACTTACTTCTCCCTATTCTCTCTCCTTTCTCGCTTTTTCTATCCCCCTCTCAGTGGAGGGGGTGTACCTATTTATAGCTAACTTCGGTGGGTCCCATTGTCAGTGAGCTGTTGGGGCCTTATCTTCTTGTGTTCTGTGCATGATACGCGGATTTGAATATTATCCCGCGGGCATGGTCCGCGGACTTCTGATCACTCCGCGCTTCGACTATATCTCGCTCATCACGCTAACCAGCCCTTGTTCCCATCGTTGGTCGTCCGACACGTGTTCTCTCCGAGATACATTAAATGCGGGTGGTTGGAGCCGGTCCCGATCTACGGACAAGTGGTGTCATCCTCTTGTCATGTCCGTGTCGCTTGGATTATCTCCGACCGTTGATCATGTCTTACCTCGTGATGGGTTAAGGCCATCCCTTGGTGTTACGTGGGACTACCTATCTCGGTGCCCCTTTATTTCGATCGTTGGTCTTGACAGATGGCACACGCCTAAGTGCCATGGATACCCTTATGTGTCATCCCTTGAATAATGTCGTCCACGTGGATCCCGGTAGTGCACGTGGCAATGGAGATAAATAAGTGTACTTACAATCATCTGGAACTGAGTTATAAGACATACCATCTTGGCCATAATCAAGATCAAGATCAGTATCATATTCTTGTTTCTTTGATATACTTCTTTGTAGTAACTTCTCTGCTGCAACTTTGAGCTTGACCATTCCATTTTTCTTCCACCCATTAGCTTTAGACTTAGCCATGAATGATTCTTTTGCTATATTAGCTCTTGTGTATGTTTTTTGATCGATTCTTATGTATGTTTTTCGAAGTAAAACACTTTGATGGTATATGAGAAACCTCTAACATGTACTCTATTTATAATGTGGCGAAACGGATGAGAGAATCTAAGATATGTGAGCAGTAAAAACAGTGAATATCTCTTGGTCTGTTTCTGTAATCTCTGTGTGACTTTAGAATTTAACGCGTAGAAGATTGGAGAGACCAATGCACGTGACTGAATTTTGCTGTGGCTCGCTTTTATTTCTTGATGTATGATACGTCTGCTTTCGGTAGTCATTTCATGTGTCGGATCCCTAATAATAAATTACTTATCTCTAATGATTTACTTATTTTAGATTAACTAATCTGTTCTTCATTTTTCTAGTTGTCTCTTCTCTTTTATAAGCAACAATTTGTGTGCAGTTTGTATACTAATTCTCTGCCACACACTATTGAGACGTTTTGAACGCGCTTGTATGATGCACAGATAAATCGCCAATAGATTGTTTATCTGCATGAGGATGTACAATTAGTACACATAGCCATAGGTATGGAGCTGTTTATGTTTTTATTATTTTTTGATGTTTGTAAAAATTAAAAAGCCCGTGAGTACTCTAAATTTAACAATACCACCACTCTACTGTAGAAACATATAGTCGGTACTAACTGCCAATTTACGGCAAGAGAGGGTCGATCTTTCTTGAGACTATTTGCAACAGTAAGTTGAATGAAAGATGTCTGCGCTGCCGCTGAGCCAAAGATTCGTCTACACTACAAATATGCATAATTGGAAAAGGTGTTTTTGAAATCTATCATGTTCTTTTTGCTTTAATTGTTAAGTATACAAGTACAATATATACAAATACAATGCATGCCTACATGTCTTGTACAATTTGGGTATATACGGTTGAAGCTATAGACGGTTTTGAAGACAAGTGCGCATGGCAATTTAATTTATGTGCAAATTCAGGTACGTTTGGTTTAATAAAGTAAGAGAGGAAACGTTCTTAACATGGATAGTGTCTTTGGTTTATTGCAGGTATTCGGATGAACAACCAGAAACTGCATAGAGACGCTACACGTATAAACAATTATAAAAGTTCGAGTATTTAGAGAAATTTGATCAATCAATTTAGCTACCATGTGACTTTGCTTTCTTAAATTTCATAATGATTCATCTTTATGGCCATGAAATGACCAATACGTACTACAACTCTGTTATTTACTGTGTTATTGCTATTACACGGCAAACGAAGGACATTACATTTCAGGTGTGTACTGTGGGACTATGATTTGGAGTCATTTAGGTTCTGGTACATAGTATCAATCGCTTTGGTGCCGACCAGAATGGGCACATATTAGTGTCGCTTTAATAGTTTAATGAGATAATGGACAATATTACTCGAATATTACAAGGCGAGATTGGGGTATACCTAATGTGACAAAATCCGGGTCATTTTGAAGTAAAACAGGACACCCCTTAACCTTGTATTTTCAAAATGGCTAATATACTCATTTTTAATTAACACTAAAATAATTCTCTATATAAAAATAAAGGTTTTTTCGAGCGACGTGGTTAATCGGAGCTTCTGGTTGATTCTGGCCCTACCATTTTTATTTTTATGGCAATTGTAAAAAAATGTGGAAATAAAATTCAAAAAGATATATTTTTCTCCACAATATATTTTATAGGGTTTTCCCTATTTCCCATCCCCACTTTTCCTATTTCCTATCCCCTTCACAATTTCTAAAATTAATCTACTTTTCAATTTTGATTTCTCCTATATACCACCTACAAAAGTCAATAGCCCAAATTAAAAATAAAAATGTTTAGAGTCGTGGATGCATACCAATATTTCGAATTTTCCTCCCCTTTGCTAAAACATTTAATTGTTGGTCATGTAGAATATTAAAGATACAAAATTATTAATAGAAAATCGTGATAATCAATACATGATATCAAACAAAAAGTTTAGAATAGAAAAACAAAAGCTTTAGTAGAAAAATGCGATAATAATAATGATTTTAACATTAATTTTATTCATTCCGTAAATACAAACCAAAAAAAGATTCCATTATGAGATGTAGAATATGCCAAATATCTTTTAGACATAAAAATTGCAATAAGTACATGCAAGTATCCAAAAATAGTGGCTATCCGAAGTATAAAAACTACAAAAAGAAATTGCACATAAGTGCGGAAATAATATCTTTTTTTCTTCCGAATATCCTGATTTTATTACTATACTTTTTAATATTGCTTATTCAGGAAAATATTAAATTAAATGCACTAATAAAGATACTTTCAATTACGATTGGCAAAAAAATATACTTCAATAGGTAAATTTGTGGTTTTCTTTGCTTGAGGTTGCCAAAAATATTACAATAGATGGATATAATCGGGAAAAATGCATATATTGCTTAATATTATGTTCAAAATAAAAAGGAAATTCCAAATAATTTTAGATATTAATTAATATTATATCAAAAATAAAATCATTTTATTTTTGGGTCTGGTGTCTCTATATAAAGCAATCAAACAAACCCAAGCTCCATTTTTAGCCAAACCCTTTTGTTTCCACATTGCTTTTTGAATTTTTGTTGTTATTTCTTTTCTTTTTCCTGCGATTTAGTATTTTTTATGACATTTGTCATTTTGTTTTGTAGGTATCCTCGATCATGCACCTGTTGCAGTTGTTCCAAAAGAAGCAACATCAAGGTATATCCCTATTAATTCTTGCAAATATTTTTGCGATATCAAACCAAGCACCATATGTTTTGGGCGTAAAACGTGTTTTGCTCTTGCCATTGTTTATTTAGGTTGTTACTTCTTCACATGTTGCTAAATCATCAGGAAATTAAGGTTTTTTTATCAATTTTATTATCGATCGTGTATATATGATTGTTGTTTGTTTATTTTCCCTTTTTATGTTATTACAGGTAACTAAATAGATCTTGATTGATGTAAGAAAGATAAAAGTAGCAGTGAAGAAGACTCATCTATTATGGTTGCAAAATTTAGTTTGGCCTTTTATAGTTATATATCTAGCATATACATTTTCTCCGTGCGATAATGGCAGGTAATATGTACATACATGCATATTCTTCTCATCTATTATTTTGTTATGTTTTAATAATTTTGCGATAATAAAAATATGAAGTCATTCTTTTTTTTTTTTTTTTTTTTTTTTTTTTGCAATTCTTGATGATATTTTCAGCTTGTGGAGGACCAAGGGTATAATTTAAGTTGGATTCCATTTGGTTCTAAGTTTTTATATGTTAACTAGATCATCTACGGCTATGGCGGTTAGTCGGGCTATTTTTCCTTTCCCTGCTATGGCGGTTAATTATTTATTTGTTCAATGTTTTGTATCATCGATGTTTGTTGGAAATTTAATTAATTATGAAAAAAATGGAACTACAGTATTGGTTGAGTTTGTAGAGGGGCATGTATTTGGGTTTGTAGAGTGCCGAATTTGCATACTCGTGATTGACTTTTAGAGGGAGGCAGTGTGCGTGGTGTTTTTGTTCTTCCCTTCCACTCATAAGAAAATCCATCATTTTCTTTTGAAAAAAAAGAATTGTAGCTGTATTTTTTTTCTTTACATATAATTAGATTGAAAAACAAAAAGACCAGTGCAAGCGGTTACATCTAAATCCCCCCACACAAAAAAAAATAATAATAAAATAAAAAGAGAGATGGCTAACTTGCAGGACAGGGCATCTCAAGAGCAACAAAAACTTGAGACACCTTAGCCAAATAAAAAAACAATGCAAGTCCACAAATTAACGCTAGACATGAGAAAAAGATTCTCCTTGTGATTATCTCGCAAGATTATTAAAATATCTTGCCCCTCTTCCTTTGAAGAGGAAACCATTCTCATTGCAGAGAGAGACTCCATCAGGCCTGCAGAAGAAACCTTATTAGAATATTTATAGTTTTTAACGTACTAATTGCAATTACACTTTGAATTGGTATTAAAAAAAAATAAAAAATTTATATTGATGATCAAAAATAAAAAATTTGATTTGTGGATGTCACACATGAGTCAAGAAATCTTCTTTCGAGGGTTCTTTTAATCCTGTATAGATAAAAATAATACAACATCATTAGGAGTAAAAATCACCAGAAAATAAAATTTGCAGAGAGGGAAAAAAAATACAAAACAGACGGCTAAAGGATTCTCAACCCCGGAAAGCTGTTTCGTCAACTTTATTAGGGAAAATGAAATTTAGGAAGTTGCATTTTTTGTGTAAGATGGAATCTGATAAGTATAGAATTTTTGGACGTCTAGAAGATACTCAAAATTGGAAAATAAATACTCAACCAATAGATATAACTATCCAAAAATAATATTTACCCATTTAGTTATGGAAATAAAATATTACATAAATTAGGTAAACTCTGATTTTTATAGTCTGAACTTGCCAAATGTAATCCAAAGTACAAAATATGGGAAAAAGAACAGCTAGCCAAAAATAAAAAAAAATCTCAAATATATTTAGATATTGATTAGTATTCATAAGAAACAAAATCCTTTTATTTATGGGAAGTGTCTTTATATAAATTATTAGAGCATAAGCCAAGCAGCATCTTCAATGCCGCTTCTCACTTCTTATAACAGCTTCGTTTTTTGTTTTTTTCTTTTCCGATATGTTATTTTGTTGTTTAATCTTCCATCTGGTAATTTGCAAGTATCCTTGAAACCTTGGCGCTGCAAATGTCATTCTAATGGGATTCCTAATATATTTTCGCGCATGGTACTCTTTATGTTTTGTGCCAGTTCTCGCTTTACTTTTTTTTTTTTTTGTATATTCTTTTAGGGTTTTGTCATCTTATTTTTATTTATGAAGCAAATTTTTTTTGTCATCTGATGTTTGTTACTATTGTTTTTAGCAAGTATCATTCAAAAATGTATTCGATTGTTTTTTTTTTTTTTTTTTTTTGTCTCCAATTTGGTGTTGCTTCTTTTTTGCCATTTCTTTGCTATCGGGTATGTAATCTATTAGAAATATCTTGATTTCTATTGATTTTTAAGCTTTTTGGTTTTTCTCATTCCACTGTACGTTTATTTTTTTGAAGTCTATTGCAAATCAATTCAAGAATTTGGCGCTGTTTTGTAGAATGCAAATAGAAGAAAACTTTGCTTTGTTGGTGGCATGGAAAGAATGATTTACAAGATGGATATACCAAAATTATTGTCCATCAACACATTTGTGAAAATACCGGGTCTATAAACCGTATTATTCTCCGAGCAGTGACCTATAGGAATGAGAATCATGAATAGAAGGTTAAAGTGATTTAGATACTTAATTAGAGATTTGCTTTTATTTTTCTTAGGAATGAGTTTTGCTTTTATTTTTCTTTGGAATAGATTTTTTTAAATGTGATTTTTAGAAATCACAAACAATTCCAACTTTGTTATGGTTTCCCTTTTTGTAAATGTTATAGTTCTTATAGTCTTGCTCTTATGCTACCATTTTCTGAACAGAGAATAAATTATTTTACTTGAAACATTATTGTGAAGTAGTTTTTCGTGTAATAGAAGATATTCTCTGTTATTTATGGACTGAATTGCCAAACAATGACGCATCTCAGAAGTCCCAGCGCATTGACCCTTAATTTATTAGTTTTGTCCAGAATATTTACAAACTGATCGTAAAGTAATCAATCTTCCCATCATCCTTTACATGGTGTGGGATAATTACCATATGAATTTAGATCTTTACTCCCGTAAATTTTAAATAGTAAATCAAGTAGTAAATTAATTTCAATAGTTACATTCTAGATTAGGGTAAAATAAATCACGTGTAAAACGATATCTTTCTTACCCTAAATAAACCATGTCTATTTAGAAACCCTAAATAAACACGAAAGATATATTTTTTTGTGTAACGAAGATATATTTAGAATTTAACCAAAAATTAGAATAAATATGGAAACAAAATATGGAGAAGAAAAAAACATTAAACCCGAATTATCTTCTGTATATAAAAACCAAGTGTAAGCGATCTTTAGCCAAAAAAATAAAAAAATGATAAATCTAGAAAAGCTTCGTAATATATAAGTACGAGTATCACTACCTACACGCGGTAATCAAAAAGAACAACAAAAATGGTAGAAAACAACAAATTCACAAAAAGAAGAACAGAGAAGACTTGTGGAACAGTATGAAAAGGCAAAGTAAACTTATATCTACCTTGAAGAACTTCGCATCGACAAAAAAAAGAAGAAGAGACATACAAAGACACAACAAAGAAACCATAGGCAAAAGGAGTGTGAATCTTTGATTTGATACGAATGGTATGGTTTTATTCAACCAGCCAAAAAAAGTTTAATCCCGACCAAATAGTTTAAATTTACCTTGCTTGCCATTTTCAATCAATTCTTTGTTATTTGCAGAGCTAAAAAAATAATAAAATTTTATTACTATCAAGAATTTTGAATTGTGCTTTAAAATTTGTTTTTGTTTCACAATAGCTTATAATAAAGATAACTCTCATCAGAACTTATGAAATTTTGTTTATTTTATTTTCTTACACAATTTGGTTTTGTAATATATTCCCTATTTAAAAAGAGCAATAAATATTCCATAAGCAATAAACAAACCCGTGCATCGCACGGGTGAGAAACTAGTATGATTAGCTTAATTGATTAATCGAGTAGATTAAAACTTATGAATTTAAGTTATGAAATTTTGTTTTTGATTGAACTCATGTGGGAAGATTTTTGATGAAAAAAAAATTGTTTTGAGAATTTTTTTTGCAACGGAAATGAAAGCATACTACCCAAACACCTCTAAAAAGGGGATTGCAAGCTGATGTATGAAATCATACTCAAAATTAGAGAAGAACAACACTTTCAGTTCTGAAAGTATGAAAAGTGGGCAAGGTCGACGAATGAAGACCATGCCGACTGTATTGTTTTTGACACAGGAGACTGTTGTAAATGCTTCACTAGTCGGCATCTTATTCATTTCGTACCTTGCCCGCTAACTTATAGTCGACACTGTTTTAATTTCTCATCTTGCCGGCTAACTTATAGTCGACACTGTTTTAATTTCTCACCTTGCCGGCTAAGGTATAATAGGCATTGTAGTAATGTTACAACCTTGCCGACTTTTGTTTATACCCAAAAGAAAACAGATTTTTGAAAGCTGTAATTCACTTTATTCATGCAATTTTTGTTACTACATTGATTGAAACATAAAATCTAACTCCTTGTTGTAAGAATAACGGATGCACTTAGCATGTGCGTCAAGCCTTTGAACCCCTAGGCGACCCTAGTGGACGAGTTATAGTCTCGTGAGGATTTACATAGAGATCTACCCACAAAACCTACACAAAAACTTCTAAAACCATCAATCTTCGTCGGAAGAATCCGAGTCCGATTCACCCGCCATCATCTTCGGGGCATACTCCAAAATTTTGGAAACCATGAAGTGATAGCTTGTATCAAATGCGAATGCTTACCCCTTTTCCTCCAAGTAGCGCGCTTTCACGACTTTATGCTACAAAAACAAAACAAAAACTTACTTTGTTAGTGGTGTTTAATAGGAAGATCAAACAACATGGATTACGTAAAATAAACCACAAAAATACTTATAAATTGTTCAATGAACAAGTTAAAGTGGGTAGCGTTCAAAATCCGTTGTTGGATAGCTAAATAAGCAAGTATCGCATTTTTTATGACTAGGTGCCTATCATGGATTTGTTGAACACTTCTTCCATTCGAATTCCCAAACTCTTGCCTATATTTGTTGTACCCTTGACCAAAAGGTTTCGGCATCTACCCTTACGGAGGACTGATGTCTAACTCGAGTTTCCGCGTACCATGCTTTGGTGATGGATAGATCTTCATTTGAATCAAATGATGCCATTGCTTTGTATGTAGAGGTATTGGGAGAGTTAGTAAAAGTATATAATGATATGAGCTTTGGAGAGTATATGGAACTAGGTGTGTGTTGTTTTGTAGGGAGAACTAGTGTATTTATAGGATGGTGCCCAAATTTGGCCGTTATGGTAGTCAATCAATGCAGTTGTACTTGCAAAAATTTGAATTTTGAACTCGCCGGCTTGGTTTTTGTTTCCCCAATCTGCCAATAATTTTCTAACCCTGCCGGCGATAACAATTTTCAAACACAGGAGAAGGTCATATTATGCGGTATATGGTCGGCATGGTATTTGTTTAATACAACGCTGACTAAGTCTTAGTCGACAGGGTTTTAGTTTTCTTACCCTGCCGACGTCATGATTTTTGTAACACAGGAGAATGTCATTTTCTGTTGTTTTAAGTCGGCACGGAATTTGTTCATTACATTGCCGACTAACAAATAGTCGGCTAGGTAGATATTTTCCTACCTTGCCGACCCTGGTAACTGCACCATTTCTGTTGTCAGGGCCGGCAGTCTGCCAATTCACAACCTTGCCAGCCCTGGTTTAGTCGGCCTTTGTAACTTAGCAAAACATTCACTCAATACCCTGCCGGCGGAATTATTGAAACTTAACATAACTAAACAAACCATTCAGTCAACAACTAGAAATCCAACATTTGTCCAAAATAAGAAAACATGTGTCCCATAAACCTTAAAAAAACATTTGTCCAACCATTAACCTTAACATTTGTCTAACACATAAAGAAATAAACTAGAAATGCATTCATTCACGACCACCATCATGACCCCGTTTAGCATTTCCACGACCACCACCACCACCACTGGTACGAGCCCTCTTTTGTTCAGCATTCCTCTTGGCTTGTGCTTCCCTCTTGGCTTGTGCTTTCCTCTTTAGTTCAACATTAGCTTTCTGGAACATTTCGTCGGCATCTTCATTGTCAACATTGCTAGCATAGTCAATGTGCTTAGTTTGCTCTTCAATCGACAAAGGATCTCCTCTTTTTCTCGCGCAACACATCATCTTCACAAGGGTCTTCAAATGCTCCTTCTATTTTCAATTAAACAACAAACAATTAATAGAATGATTCGATAACGTAATCTTAAAACAATGAGAGCAAGTATAAATACTTACAAAGTTCTTAAGACTTGTTGTTGGGTCTTTCGGTGGCATTTTCCTCTTACGAGCCAGTTGTTCAACATTGTCTTCCATACTCACAGTAGGACGAGCAAAACCCAAGTACCACGGCATGTAATTTTAATGATCTTCATGACCTTCGGTCACCTCGTCCAAAAAAATTTGTATCGATTTTACGGTCACATCTTTTGTTCCAATGAGAAATCACTGGTGGTGGAGCGTAACGGACGTCAATACTTTTTTGGGACGTGTTGCACTCCTCCCTTACCACTTTAAAGAACGGATCATCACTGGAATGGGGTTCTTCTTGGACGTAACCCACTTGTCGCATTACCCGATGTTGATCGTACATTGAAAATCCTTGGGGGTAAAACAAGGGACCGTAGTAGAATGCAACATCATCTCTCCTTTCGATTAAACCTTCATTTCTAGCATCTCGATACGAATCAATATTACCTCATCCACAGTCAATTTGTCAAAGGCGATTCGCATGTTGATAAGATGCTGCGGCATATCCTTCTCCTGAGTACCACTAAAACTGTATTTCTATCCTCTTGGCTTATTAATCGCAAGCTTAGTATTCACTTTGATGTGGAGGTTTCCTTTCACCAAAGTAGGGAAGTGCTCATATACCCAAACCTATGCAAACACGAAATTTAGTAATAATCTTATCTTATAAGCATTTTGCAAATATAAATGATTTAGACAATTGAATTATTACTTGGAAGAGACATAGATTTCCATTAACTTGTTTGGTCAGTTCCCTTGAACCATTTGTCAACTCTGCATTCAATAAGGCAACCACCGCAGTACCCCAAGAATACTTATGCATCTCATGAAAGGGATGCAATAGTTGAAGATACTTGGCGTCGACCAAGCTTCCGGAACTGTCAGGGAAGATACAGTTGCCAAAGATGTATAGCAAATAAGTTGTCGCAGTAGCATTGATTTGCACCATGGACACACTTCCTTCGTCATCAAAGATTTTCTTGGTCCCAGAGTATGTGTCCCTCAACATCTTCAGACTTAACTTCCTGCTTATATAACCATCCTTCTTCACAAACAAATACTCGGACTGCTTCTCATCCAAACCGAACAAGATCTTGGTCAATTTGAAGATTTTCTCCCAAGAAATGCCTTATTCGTAGCTATCACTGATTGCTTTTCCCTCAACCTCGAGGCCTAGAATTTGGTGAGCATCATTGGGAGTTACCACCATCTCACCGAATGGGAATAACATTGTATCAGTATCTTCGTAGAACCTCTCACAGAATGCAGATACGGTAACTTTGTCATACTCAATAATCGAACTCTCCACCGCAGGCCACAACCCGGAGTTCTAGACATTCGCTTGCACCTCATCACATTCCTTTTCAAGTGTCCATAACGTCATCATAGTGTTTGAAGCTTGGCGCCTCATAAGATGGATGGCATGCTTGTGATCCTAAGTACCAAAATACAAAATTAAAACAAATACAAACACTTGAAGCAAATTTAACATAGATAAATACACTTAAATAAAAACAAAGTTCCAAAGCGTGAAAAGATTTTATACAAATCCTCATCCTGCATTAACACGAAAACATAATATCAAGGAATTAACTATGATGTTGCGACTCTGAAAATACAATTTCAAGCAATAAACAAGGAAGGAAAATTTCAGCCAAGTCATAACGAGGACTCACTTCAGTAACCGGATTAAGCTTGCAAACGAATAAAACATTTTCTGGAGGTTTCATATCAGCATCAGGAATGTCACCAATCTGGAAAATCCAAACATGGCACATGTAAACAACTATTCATAGAATTGGATCTAATAACATAAATAACTGAATAAGAGAAATAAATCTGGATCATACACTCTCAAGAACCACAGCACTAGAATGCGCCTCCTTTTTCCGAATAACCTCCTCAAGCTCTCTTGCACCCAGTTGTTCATCCATAGGCACCCAATCATCTTCGAGTCGCACCTCGTCATCAATCTGAATACCTCAGCAAAGAAAGGATAAAGGGACATTAACAAGATGGAATTTGATTACTAAATAAAGTTGAAACAAGAGAAAACCCATCTGTAGCTAGTATTCAAATTTTCATAATACTGACGGAAACGTAAATCCTAAATTCTTTACATATTTGAATTTATATCCCACCAACTCAGTAACTTATTGCTCATGAGCAATAACTATTCCACATACAGTATTCAGAAGTTCTGATGTATATTAGAGCAACTATGTTCTGGGACCTTTTCTCAGCTTCCTTGGCTTGTTTCCTGATCAAACCCTGGATACTGAAAAACACAAAATTCTTCATTAGACGCATATGACAAAAAAATTAAGCTTATAGGTGCAAACCATATATATAGACTATATATAGAGAGTGTAGTAATTCTCACAAAACTTCAATGTTATATCGATAGAGCTGAGTGACAACCAGAGATGATTTCTAACATACACGTAATTAATACCAAGTCAAACTTTTAGGTAAAATACTGTTGCACCATCAAAGAAAAACCCCAAGTCTCCTCATTGCAGGGCATTTACCGACTAAAATCCCAAACCTTAATGTTATTATCCTTCAAAATCCCTTACTTGATTCTGCTTTCTAAAAGATGCATGTGCTCACACTGCAAGAGCTTCTCGAATTCTTCCGCTAGGATTTCGCTTGGCTAGAAATGAATAGAAAAATAAAACATGTAAAAGTCAAATTATCATGCCCAAATTGAACCCCATATCAGCAATACACACGAACCAAAATCTAAAATTTTCAATTTTTCTGTATTTCAATCAAAAAAAAAAAACATAAAACCCAGATTCTACAACTTCATATAAACATAAAAACCATAGTAGATATTCAATCAACATTCTGTATAAACCTTTTGAACTTCCGAACCGTAAATATCAAACCAAAACCAAAACCAAATTAGATCAATACAGACAATTCAATCGGAAAAAAATCACAAAAATTCTAAGAAAACACTGTTAACTTGAGTAATACCATGAGAATCATGAAATTAATACCAATCTATGATGGGGTTAAATCCATCTTTGAGAAGTTGCAGATGATTTCTTCAACCTAAAAGACTCAAAAAACAAACAAACAATCCATCAGTTAGGGTTAAAGATCAAAAATAGAATTATGGAATAGTTATGTTCAAAATTAGATTTAGGGGTTTTGTTACTTACTCTAGTAGAAGAGATCTTCAACCTACTGGAGGAGTTATCTTGTAGGGAAAAGTATAAAAGGGAACACCTTAATGCAAAAATGAGAGAAGATGAGTGAAATTAAAATCGTTGATAATGCTAAAAGTCTATCAAATTTATCAAACAACAACAAGTTTAATATTACCCTGATGATTTCGGGAGAAAATCAAGTGGATCTTGGGTTACAAAGTTTGCTTTTGATTTCTACTGATACATGGGTTAGTGTTTTTGATTTCTGCTGAAAGATTGGGTTGTTTGGGTTGCTTTTGATCTAGGCTCACGATTCATCTTGCTGAGAACAAGAAGTTGGATTCATGATTTCAGAATCTAATAAAAGAAGAGAACTAGGAGAGACTGAGTTAAGAGAGAGACAGAAGATTGTTTGGATAGAGAAGCGAAGATAGAAAATGAATGAAGAGAGAAATATGGGACCATGTAAGGGCGGATATTTTTAATTAATAAAATAACCTTCAGTATTACGACTTCCTGGAGTGCTCGATTTACTTTTCCGTGTTAAACGTCTTCCCTTGGAAGCCGGGTCCATTAAGAGAATCCTTGGAAGTCGTTTCTATAAAACTCAAACAGAGACTTAAAAAACTCATTTTCCACTAGTGATCACCATGGATTTCACGTGCCCATGAGTCTTTGTATCCCAAAAGAACATGTCCACCATCTTCTGGGGTCCCTAGTGGGGCTGACCTGGTTTCAGTGTGAACTTCAAGTGAGGGGGAAGCATGTGGGAATCACCTGGTTTAGTGATAACTCTCTTCGGTCTTCCGGTAGCGGTTGTAGTTGTAGTTGCAGCTTCAGTTTGTTGATCATTACCTGTTTTTTCTCCACCTTCTTCTTCTTCCTCTGATTTATCCTCTTCCTCTTAAAAAATTTCACCATATTTATCTTTATCTTTATCTCCATCATTGTTATCACCATCACCATTACCTCCTCCAACATGTGGCATGTCTTGATCATCATCATAATGCTCATCATCTCCTCCAGCAGCCGGAGTTCTTTCAACACCATCATGATCATTACCTCTTCTACCAGATGGATTTGATTGGTCTTCATATGTAGTTTCATCGGCATCACTTGGTTCCGTTGGTGGTTGAGAATCATTCCGTTCACAGATCTTGAGTGTTTCCGGCTCAACTAATGCCCCTCGATGTGTTGCAGTCAATAGTTTGTCACCAACACGAGGAGGTCTTGAAGGAGGAGTAACATTTTTCTTCTTTCCCTTTTTCAACCTAAACAAGAACAATTAAAAAAAAAAATCAACATTCGGCAGGGTCGACAACTATAATCCATGTCGGCTAAACAATAGTCGGCAGGGTCGATAACTATAATCTATGTCGACCAAAAAATAGTCGATATGGTCTTATTCAACTACCATGCCGGCTTATAACAACTCTGAACACAATAGATACAAGGATTTTCCACACAATTAGTCGGCAGGGTCTATAATCCATACAATGCCGGATAGAATGAAGCCGGCAGGGTGGTATTCAAATACCATGCCGACCTTATGACTTTAGGAAGACACCAACATTTTTCAAAACACACCGTCTGCAGGGTCAAAAATTATAACCCAACGACTGTAAAAATAATATATCGCCGGCAAGGTATTAAGGTTGAATACCTTGTCGACCCTGTAAAAAGCAGTTACAGCTATTCAACAGCCGACATGATATTCAACTTAAGAACTTGCCGACTAACCCAAAATATGAAAAGTCGGCATGGTCGTGAATCAGAGACCCTGCCGGCTAAGTAACTGCAAATTCAGAAATTTGATTTTTCTGACCTAATTTGACATGCAAACATAAAATTGAAGTACTGGAGTGAGTTTAAGTATGCCCTTACTTTCTCAATCGCGCCATTTCCTCGGTTTCAGCGGCGTTGATTTCTTCTTCTTCAATGGTTTTTTTACTCCGTTTTTGTTGAACTAAATTTGCAAATCCAGGGTTATATTGATTAGGTTTTCTATGTGTTTGTTTCATACTACTAGCCCTCGACGGTGGCTCCATTTTTGAAGATTAATCGACAATCGAATCGACGATTACGACGAATTAATCGACGAGTTTTCGATGGTGGTGTGATGGAGAAGCCGGTATGGTATGGTGGAGGAGAAGAAGAAGATAAGAAGTTGAAATGAAAAAATAAGATCTGATTAGGGTAATAAGAATTATAATGGGAAAGGGTAGTTTTGTAACTTCACCCATTAGGACACCCCCTTAACCCTTAAAAAGAGTCCACTTAAATTTGGGTATACCCTAATTAATTTGGGTATACCCCAATCCGGTCAGGGAATATTACTCGAGCAAAGTACATACACTTTAATTTCTTATGAATTAGACAAGAAATACAAAGATGAATTGTACTGACTGATAATACATACCCAGACCTAATAATTCCGATTTCCGAACTATTCATACTTCCCTAAAGAAAGTACGATGAAAAGGATTATGTTCTTGTATATAAAGATACTTTTGTCTTTGCAAAGTCTATGTGGAGTATGTACAAAAGTACTCTTTCAGTCCCATTATACATTTTACTTGGTGGGAAGGATCCTTCGTGATATTTCTCACATTATATCAAAATTTTGGTACCTTTTTTATTTTTTTCAAATGACAATACATTTGAAACTAATGTTTTGATAATACATTCATTTTGTAAATTTTTACATTCATACCAAAAGTGAGGACAATTCGAGAATTGAGACGCATATTAATGACCGCAATATATTACTCAAAAAACTGACTGTTGAAAATTAACGTTTGAGATTAAAACTGGTAGATTGTGAGGTTTAATATTTCGAAATGCAATATTTTTGGTAGTGCGAATGTAAAAATTTGTACGAGAAACATATCGCCAAAAATTTAGTTTCATCTCCTTACAGAATAAAAACTGTATGAAAAAAATATAAAGTTACCATCTAACTTGGTACAAAAACAAAAAAAAAGAGAGCATAAACTATAAAGTAAAGCTGAACAGAGAAGTAGTTAAAACTCCACCAGTTTATTTTCAAATGGATATAACATATCTTGAAAATGAGAGAGTACAAAGTACACCACTAAATTTTTCGTTCGGTAACCTGTATGGACAAATCTAATACAATCGCAAGTAGATCTAATTGAATATCCTTGAACAATATGTATATATAGTTTATATTTCTTTCTCTTCACAATCAGAAAGTCAAGACAATAAAGTCCATGAACCTAGGTGTATAAAGTACTTGGACGATCTCAAAAATCAATATCCAAGATGAATCAAGTCGTATCCAAATTCCGCCAAGTATGAAACTTGTTATCTATCTTTGAAGATACGAACTCTACAAGAACGAGTCTCGTAATTGATCACAATTAATATAGACTTATCTACTAAGATTGATTACGTACTAGTTGTGCTATCTCTATTATAAAGATAAAATAATATTATATTGCTTAAAAGGAAAAACACAAGACATAAGAAGTTTTGTTAACGAGGAAAATTGCACATGCATAAAAACCCCGGGACCTTGTCAAGATTTGAACACTAAACTGTATCAAGATATTACAGATACTAGCCTACTATCAGAGTTCGTGCTGGAATGTAGTTGAGACCGAATTAACCCTCCAAGCGATTCAGCTACAGTCGTGCTCCTTACGTCTCTTAAACCTCGCAAGGATCTATGCAATTGATTCTCTTAATGCCTTCCTTTACAGCCCAAGAGTTGCTTTAACCTCAGTGAAGACTTCTGATACCAATATGCCTTAATAGATAAGCCAATTTGATTTCCCTTTATATCATATAGATAAAGGCTACCAATAGACAAAGCTAGAAAACCTCACAAATCTGGAACACTTACACTTAGTTAGCTGAGAAGCATGAATTATTAACCACCACTCAAGGACAATCTCAAATTGATCCATAAAGAATAGTTTTAGATATCTATCTTGAGGATTCATAAAGTCTGAGACGAAGTCAACTGTGTGATTACTATCTATCTCGTTCCCGAAGGAGATTGACGAAAACCTTGACAAACAGGAAAGAACAAGATCAAGATACACGGATTATCCAGGTAAAGATAGTCGGACCTGGATTCAAAAATTCCCTAAGTGAAGTCTTTAAGTCGTAAACCTAATTATGTTTCTCAAAGGAAACCTAGGTTAATAGATGAAGACTCTAGCAACAACTAGGATACAAAAGTGCCAGGTATTGAATTTTCTAGTTGTTTGAGTCTCTTTATTTATAGACTTTCAAGACTAGAGGTTGCTTTAAATTCAATCTAAGATAACTTGAGAATCAAACAAATATTTTTTCTGTTTAGATAAAATTCTTGTTAGGAGTACATGTAAGCATGTGAGAAGTTTGTCTTGAAATTACATAGAAGAATATACATTATGGCCTAAAGTACCGGATCTGTGTATAATGATAGTTCATGGCAAGTATGCCTTATGAACGTATAAGCATAATCATGTTTATTTAACACTTAAGACTTGAATCATGATACACATACACAAAGTGATTTAGTGATCAATGATTTCTTAGAGGTGTTTATGATAATTGTAGAAATGTCAAATATATTTGTGAAAATAGTCTATGAGCATCTGCTTAATTCTTTTTGGATAGCTACGTGTAGGGGACATGTACTTATAAACCAGTTCGTGAATTCTGGGAGCTAATGTACGCATACCAGGCATGTGCACCCTTAAGTTATTCACAAACTCAGGCCCTTGGGGTACGTGTATCTCCCCCCTTTATGAATTTTATAACCTTAGGGTACGCGTAATGGTTATGCGTACCTAACTTTTTCTTGAACTCAGCTGACTAGGGTACGCGTACTGGGTATGCATACTACCATGTGTCCAGATTTTAGTATTTTTGAAAACTCTCTTTTCATGTTTTGAAACACTCCCAACTGCCATAGGTATAAAATATATATCATTGCTTAGGCAATTTTCAAATGACCCAATAGAGACAAAGATAATTATAATAAATTGTTTTGAATTAAGATTGTTGAGGATCTACGAACATCCATTGATTGAATCATATTTCGAGATGTTTAACAAGACAAGATTGACTTGAAACTTCTTCATTGCAATATTAAATCTACTAGAGATCATACGACACTATCTCATATAGATAGAATGGAAACGTTGTGAGTAAATAAAATGGTTCAGTTTTCACATGCCTCTTTTTCGATGAAGTTTTCCAAATGATTTCGTTTGATCTTCATTCTTCAACCTTCGATAGTTATTCAGTGATGTCTGATAATCAACTACCATACTCTAATCATAGTCCGAGACTTGATTTAGTATATTAGAAATCAAGATATAGTTTTGTGCATTTAACATTGACAATAAGCTTGAGATAACAAAACTTGTGAGCTCGACCGAGCAGTGTCAATTTTGGTGAAAAAACTATTAATACATATGGATTCAAAATAAATAGATCTTTCAGCTTAAAATCCATCATGCAGGATTTCCTTGGTTCTTTCACATCGTTATAAATTCTCCGTTTTTCAAGTTCTTCAATAGTTCTGCATATGATCATTTCATCTCGTTTATTGTTGAAGATTGATAGGTGTTGTAAACACCGTGATATTTATCTATTGTTTATGCTTTCTTTGCGAGTTTTCTTGTAAATTATGTATCTGATAATTGCTTTTGAGTTTATTAGGTACAATGGAGTCATTTGGATCAAAAGAAGGAGAAATCCTACATTTGGAGCACAAAGGTCAATTCACATGCGAGTTAAGTTTGGAACCAGCTATGTTGCGCAAGGAGGGGTGAAGGATCTACTGTCGGTTTTCTGAGACTGACAGGCTAATTGGTACATGGATATCCCTTATCAGAGTTTTGGGTGCCTGTGGTACTTATTATCATTACCACACCCTCGAATTCAAAAGAGAATTCATTTCTCAATCATTCTAACAGAGTAGTGTGCGGCTGAGTTTAGGGTTGCTGTTCTAGCTAAAACCAGACGAAGAAATTGAAGCTGAAAGAACAATGGATGGAAGAGATCCGGTGAAGCTACAACAGAAATGAAGATGAGAGGATGTTGGATTCTGCATTGAGAAGATTGGATGTTTGAATCTAAAGAATCAATCATAAATTGGGGGTTTGAGTATGAAGATGCAGTCTCTGTGTGACGAGGAATGATAGGGTCGTGTTTACAGCCAAACTCGAGAAGGAATCAGGGAGATTTGTGCTTTATTGTTCTCCCCCAAATTAGAGTTAGGGTTCTGAGCTTCAATTGAGATGGGATTTCACTCAAATTGCAGACAAAATGTATTTGCTGTTGATGCTTGCCTGCTGCTGTTAACGGAGATCGAGAGAATCAGGGAGGAAACGAAATTGGAGAAATGGGTTTTAGCTAATTGTTGATGTGATGATTGTGCCGTTGATTGAAGTGGAGATTCATGGGTATTCTGAGATTGAGAGAGTAAAGAAGATTGGGGTTTGTTTTGAATTTGTGACTTATTGCAGTCGCAGCCGAGAACTGGTGTTGTTAGAGGTTTGTTGCAGGTCTGGATTGTTGGTTGATATGCTAGTGCTGGTACTGAAGATGAGCTAAATCAAGAATGGGTATTGAATTCAAAATGGGTGTTGGAAGAAGAACAATGCTGCTACCAATTGGTCTGTGGTGAAGCAAATGGAGTTGTAGCTTTCAAGTGAAGCAACAGAGAAGGTGGTAATGGTCTCAAACAGTGAGGATTTGGAGTTGTTATTCCTGGGTTGGTGCTGGATCTTGTGTAGCTGAACTGAAGATTGTTATTGAAGCTACGGCAGTGAAGACATTACAGGGGAGAGCTGAAACAGTTAGAATGATATCGCAAGAGATAGCCAAGTTTAGGCTGAGTTAGGTTAACAGGGTATGGAGATGAAGAATGAGGAATATGTTTTTCTGCTGTGATATCTGAGATTGAGCTCATGGTGGCTAAGGTATTTGAATGAATGGAATATCAGGTGGAACTGGTAATGCACTTGCACTGTGAGATGGTGATGATGTCTTGGTGATGGCCTGAGTCTGTGCATTGCAGTATTGCAGTTGTGCTGCAGCTGGAGGAGTCAGGTTTGTATTGATGCTGTGGGTTTTGGTGGTGACAGTCAGGCAAGGTTGATGAAATAGGAGGTGTTGGCTCTGTGGCTGTGTTGGAGCTGATGGATGTGTAGATACAAAGACGCAAACAAGCAGGTGTTGCTGCTAAGAATGGCTCAGGAATGTGTGTTTGACTTGATGAGAGTGAGTTACAAAGAAGGACTGGGTTGTGCCGCAGGTTAAGAATTGGAGGTCAGATGCTGGGTATATCTACATTGCAGGTAGATGAGATGAAACTGGGAAAGTGAGCTGCAACTGAAGTTTGAATTGGTTGCAGCTGAATGATGTGCTGCTGGTGTTGATGCTCGTCTCTGCTTTGGCGATATCTGAGAGTGAGACTAGTGCTAGTAAAATGCAGGGTTGCAGCTGCAATAAAGGCACTGGTGATGATGGGTTGCAGCTGCAATAAAGGCACTGGTGATGAAGATATTTGAACTGAAATGCTGAGAATGGAGATTGAGTTGCCAGGGATTGGAAGTTATGAAGTGATTGTGGCCTTTGTATGGAGTTGCTGCTGCAGGAAGTGGAAGCACAGGAGGGGTTGAACTGAATATAGATGTATGGTTAGGAAATGGTTGCAGAAATGGAGTGAATTGTTGCCAGGATGTAGCAGGTACAACTGAGGTGAGGAGATGCAGATGGTGTTAATGTCATGTCTTGGTGGTAATGAAGTGGTTGTCTGAGAAATGTTGTTGCAGGGAGAAGGAATTGAAATAAGTATGCAAGCCATCATGGCTGGAAGCACAAGGATTGTGCATCACAATTTGGTTGATGCAAATGGCTCGAGCCAAGGTCACTCGGCTCGGTGAGTCGACTAGCTATTTAACTTGTCTGACTGAGCCAGATCTGACTCGATGACTCGGTGCTTGACCCGGTTTGACTTAGTGATTTGACTGAGTTGACTCGTTGACCGGTGACCGGGCGGACTTTGCCGGTCACCTGAACCGTTTTCCGGTCACTTCTCCGGCCGATTTCCTGACATAATACCAGTTTTCCGACGACGTATTTTTGGACATATTTTCTACATGGGTTTCTCTCTCTTATGGGCTTGGTGGATTTTCATCTAATGGACTTTGAAGACTAGACCTAATTTTGGAACAAGAGGAGCTATAAAAGAGAAATCCTACAACTTTTGGAGACACGTTTTTTTATTCTTGGGAACTTGGAGAGCCGCTTTTGTTTACGCTACTAGGGTTTGCTTTTGTTCATCTTCTTCTTTATTCAATTCATATTTTTGGTGATGAACCCCATAGCTATGAGTAGCTAAATTTTATATTATTGGTTAAGGATGTAGTCCTATTTCTAAAACTTGTGTTTGCTTTATGTATTAGTTTTCTCTCTTGATTATCGTTCACATCTCTACTGTTTTAAGAATCACATGATTGATGTATTGTGATAGGATTATGATGTTTGATTAGTTAAGTGGCCAATTAATTGAACTTGCATCCTAGTCCATAGCTATTTTAGGGTTTTTCATCGAGCGATAACCCTGAATACAAGTAGCATGATATGTTTACGGTTTGTAGTGATACACTCTCGTAATCATATGTAGAGTTTAACCATTGTCCGAATTGTTATGCGCAATGCATGACAATTGCATTGATTAGCCTATTTCTGAAACTTAATGCTCCTAGGAATTGAACTTAATTAGCGCAAGGCGTTAGGTTATTCTTTAGGTAGATTTCACATACGCAGCTCTAATGTGTGTGTTGATGAACTTAGGAAATTAATAGATTATCTTGCTCTCTTGATTCTCTAGGCTTTTGATAATATAGGAGATTAGATCGTAATTCTAATCATATATGCAAGCACATGTCTAAGATTGAAGATGAATTCCTTGACCAATATCTTTCTCTATTGATTACTTTCTACAATTTACTTTGCTTTTAATTTGCTTTTATTGCTTACATAAAAATCAGAAATCCCCCCAATTGGTTACTTTAAGAAATTGAATACGTAATAACTACAATCGCCTCTCTGTGGAAACGAACTCTTTCTTATCATATACTTTAGGAAAGTGAAATTATTTTTGACGCATACGACAGCGATCAAATTTTGGCGCCGCTGCCGGGGAGGCATACGGCTAGTTATTAAGTTTTTAGTTTCTTATTTTTGTTTTTGCTTTTGTCTTTGCTTCTTGTTTTCTTGTCTTGTTTCTCACTTGTTTGCGAGAATTGTTTTCAGGTACCTAATCCCTGGCTTCTAAAGATTGGAATTATCCACGGTGCGGGATAGCTACTCGAAGAGGCACAATACTCCAACCAAGTAAAGATACAACGGAAGAACAAGAGTTGGAAACGGAAGAAGAGACTTTCCAACGAGAAGAAGCAGTTTTAGAACAAGAGGTTCGGGTGAACAAGAACTACCTTTTGAAGAAAAAGAAGAAGCAATGGGTGATGCAAATCGTTCACTCAAGGAGTTAGCTTCTCATAGGCTTGATACACAACAGGGGTGTATTCAAACGAACTCTACTTTTGAGATAAAACCGGGGTTGCTTAGAGAATTACCAAAGTTCCATGGCATGGTGAATGAAGACCCAAACAAACATCTTATGGACTTCCACACCATTATCACGGCTATGCTTCCAGCGGATGTTGAGGCGGATGGTGCAATGTTAAAAGTTTTCCGTTTCTCTTTGATGGATAGTGCTAAGGATTGGTTATACTATTTACCTCCCGGAAGTGTCACAACATGGAATGGGTTGAAGAAACTCTTTTTAGAGAGATATTTTCCTGCATCAAAGGCTACTCAAATTCACAAGGAGATTTGTGGGATGAAGCAAAACGTGGGAGAATCCTTATATGAATGTTGGGAACGATACAAGAGATTGGTGGCAAGCTGCCCTCACCAGCAATTCAGTGATGCTATGATTATCCAATATTTCTATGAAGGACTTCAATCAAGTGATAGGAATCTTCTTGACGCTGCGGGTGGTGGTGAACTAGTTAACAAGACGGTGGCACAAGCGAGAGAGTTGATTGAGAACATGGCAACAAACTCCCAACAATTCTTGAGTCGTGGTTCGGATGTGCTTCTTAGGAAGGTTAATGAAGTGAGCGAGGTTGAGGAACTTCGTCAACAATTGGGTAACATGACAGCAATGATGCAACAAGTTGCAGCCGCGGTGATACCAGGTTCTTCTCAAGCTTATGAGGACGAGCAAGCTAATGCGGTCTTTCCAAATCAACAAAGACGGTATGATCCCTACTCAAACACTTACAATCCGGGATGGAGAGATCACCCCAATTTTAGCTATGCCAATAAGCAAGGAGCGGTTCAACAACCTACCTTCAACTCTTCGAGTGGATTTCAACCTCAACAACAATTCCAGCCGAGACAACAATTTCAACAACAACAACAACCTCCAAATATGGGGTCCAATATGGAAGAGTTGCTGAAATCTTTTATGCAAAGAATGGAGAGTACAGTTAAGGATTTGCAAACTCAAGTTGGTTCTATGGCTATTGAGTTGAATCAATTGAAGGCACAAAATGGTGGGAAACTCCCTTCTCAACCTATCAACCCAAAAGAGGGTGTCAATGCAATTACGTTGAGAAGTGGTACACAACTTGTGCAACCCGAAGTTGCTGATTCGGGCACGGTGGAAACATCAAAGGAACCTGTTTTGGAGGAGAAAAATGAGGAGTCTCCCCAAACTTCTGAGGTACCTATTTCTAACTCTAAAACTCCGGTTTCTACTTATGTTCCTCCTTTACCTTTCCCTCGCAGATTTGCAAATTCAAAGAAGGCGGAACTAGAAAAGGAGATTTTAGACATTCTCAAGAAGATCCATGTGAACATACCACTCATAGATGCAATCAAGCAAGTTCCAAAGTATGCAAATGTGTTGAAGGACTTGTGTACCAATAAACAAAGGCTCAAAGGTAATGAAGTGCTTAGTGTGGGAGAGAATGCTTCGGCAATCTTACAACACAAGCTCCCACTTAAGTGCAAGGATCCCGGTAGCTTTGACATTCCCGTCACAATTGGTAACACCACATTTAACAAAGCTATGTTGGACTTAGGTGCATCCGTAAATGTTATGCCTGCGTCTATGTATAATTCACTTGATCTTGGTCCTCTTAAAAAGTCTGGAATTGTGTTGCAATTAGCCGATCGTTCTAATGTCTACCCAATGGGTATTGTTGAGGATGTTCTTGTGCAGGTTAATCAACTTGTATTTCCAGCTGACTTTTGCGTGTTAGAGATGGATGAAGGTTCACCGGACTCGTCTCTTCCAGTGCTACTTGGGCGTCCCTTCATGAAAACGGCGAAAACCATTATTGATGTTGACAAGGGAACGCTAACTATGGAGTTTGACTGAGAAATAATACATTTCAACATTTTCGAGACGATGAGATATCCTAGTGATGTCCACTCTTGTTTCTCCATTGATGTGATGGACACATTGGCGCAACAAATGTTTGAGTTGAATGGTGGTGATACTTTGGAAACCGTGCTCACTACACCTATTGACGATGGTTATGAGTATGGTGATGAGATTAAAGAAACTATTGGTTCTCTTGACTCATTACCGGAAAAATCAACAATTAAGAATATTTCATATGCTTCTTTACCTTGCAATAATGAAAAACTTGTGCCATCTATTGTTAAATCTCCAAGTTTAGAATTGAAACCTCTTCCAAGTCACTTAAAGTACTTGTACTTGGGTGACAATGAAGAGTTACCCGTGATTGTTTCTAACGAGCTTAATGAATTACAGGAGCAAAAACTTCTAAGGGTGCTAAGGACATACAAGACGGCCATAGGATGGACAATCGCCGATATCAAGGGTATAAGCCCTGCCGTTTGTATGCACAAGATCCGTGTGGAGGATGATACAAAGCCTACAAGGGAAGCGCAACGTCGTTTGAACCCTCCCATGATGGAAGTTGTGAAAAAGGAGACACTCAAGCTTTTGGACGTGGGTGTTATCTACCCCATATCCGATAGCAAGTGGGTAAGCCCGGTACAAGTAGTGCCAAAGAAATCAGGTGTGACAGTGGTGGAGAATGATAAGAACGAACTTTCCCCAACTCGTGTGCAAACCGGTTGGAGGGTTTGTATTGATTATAGAAAATTGAATTCCACTACTAGAAAAGATCACTTTTCTTTACCTTTTATTGATCAAATGCTTGAACGTTTAGCTGGACACTCTTACTATTGCTTCCTTGATGGCTATTCAGGTTACAATCAGATTGTGATAGCACCGGAGGACCAAGAGAAAACCACTTTCACTTGTCCATTCGGTACTTTTGCTTATAGAAGGATGCCTTTTGGCTTATGCAATGCTCCAGCTACTTTTCAAAGGTGTATGGTAAGTATCTTTTCGGAATATGTTGAAAACATAATCAAAGTGTTCATGGATGACTTTAGTGTCTTTGGTGATTCATTTGACCTTTGCTTGAACAATTTGTCTCTAATCCTTGAACGATGTGTTGAAACAAATCTTGTGCTGAATTGGGAGAAGTGCCATTTCATGGTAACTCATGGCATAGTTTTAGGCCATATAATATCTTCTAAAGGCTTGGAAGTCGATAAATCTAAGATAGACCTTATTCGTGCTCTAACCCCTCCCACTACGGTGAGGGAGATACGCTCTTTTCTTGGTCATGCAGGTTTCTATCGTAGATTCATCAAGGATTTTTCCAAGATAGCATCACCACTTTGTAACTTATTGGAAAAAGATGTGGTTTTTAACTTTGATGAAAAGTGTGTGGCGGCATTCAATCGTTTGAAAGAACTTTTGATTTCAGCCCCTATCATTAAACCACCGGATTGGAGCAAGCCCTTTGAGATTATGTGTGATGCTAGTGATTATGCGGTTGGTGCGGTGCTTGGGCAGCGTGTGGGGAGGATACCTCATGCCATTTATTATGCTTCTAGAACGTTAAATGAGGCCCAACAAAACTACACGACCACTGAAAAAGAGTTATTAGCTATTGTTTTTGCTTTGGAAAAGTTTCTCTCTTATCTAATTGGTACAAAAGTTGTTGTCTTTTCTGATCATGCAGCACTTAAGTACTTGCTTACAAAGAAAGAGGCGAAACCGAGGCTCATACGATGGATTTTACTCTTGCAAGAATTTGATATAGAGATCAAAGATAAGAAAGGAATTGAGAACACCGTTGCGGATCACTTGAGCCGTCTTGCTGTGGACAAGGAGACTATCCCGTTGCGTGAGAGTTTCCCGGATGAGCAACTATTCTCAATTACCTTTGGAGAACCATGGTATGTTGATATTGTTAATTACTTAGTTTCTAAACAAATCCCAAAGAACTTGTCTCGTGCTGAGAGGGACAAACTTAAGAAGTTAGGAAACCAATACATATGGGATGATCCATACTTATGGAAACATTGTAGTGACCAAGTAATACGTAGGTGTGTTCCCGAATCTGAATTTAATTCTATCTTGTCTTTTTGCCACTCATATGCTTGTGGAGGACACTTTGGGAGTAATAGAACCGCTCTCAAAGTACTAGAATGTGGTTTCTTTTGGCCAACTTTGTTTAAGGATGCACATGCATTTTGTACCACATGTGATAGGTGCCAAAGAACATGCAATCTAGGTGCTCGAAATCAAATGCCACAAACTATTATTCAATTTGTTGAGGTTTTTGATGTATGGGGAATTGATTTTATGGGCCCTTTTGTCAATTCTAGTGGGAATTATTATATCTTGCTTGCTGTGGATTATGTCTCGAAATGGGTGGAAGCTAAGGCCACCCCAACTAATGATTCTAAAGTTGTTTCAGATTTTGTGCAAGCTAATATATTTGCAAGGTTTGGTATTCCAAGGGCTATAATTAGCGATGGAGGTTCACACTTCAAAAACAGGTTTTTGCAAAATTTGTTAAGGAAGTACAATGTGTCTCATAGGATTGCAACACCTTACCATCCACAAACAATGGAAGAGCCGAGGTTTTCAACCGAGAGGTGAAATCCATTCTAGAAAAGATTACCCCTTCTTCCCAACGAGTAGACAAACTCCCTTAGTGAATCCAACAAGGAAAGATTGGAGTATGCGACTCAATGATGCTTTGTGGGCGTATAGAACCGCATATAAAACACCTATTGGGATGTCTCCCTTTAGGCTTGTTTATGGTAAACCTTGTTACTTACCCGTGGAAATTGAGCATAAGGCGTTTTGGGCTATTAAGTAATGCAATATGGAGTTGGATGGTGCTGGAAGGCAAAGGAAGTTGCAACTTCAAGAGCTAGAGGAGATTCGCAATGATGCATTTGAAAGCTCACGGATTTACAAGGAAAAGACGAAGGCATTTCATGATAATATGATTACAAAGAAACAATTTTGCATTGGGCAGAAAGTGCTTTTGTTTAATTCTCGCTTGCAATTATTTCCGGGTAAATTAAGGTCACGTTGGATTGGACCTTTTATTGTGACTAATGTGTTTTCTCATGGTGCAGTTGAAATTCGTAGCTTAGCTACAGGAAATGAACTTAAAGTGAATGGGCACCGGTTGAAACCATATTATGAGAACTTCTCTTCGGATGTCGTGGAAGGAGTTAATCTTGTGGAAGTACTCCCTCTGGAGGAGTCGTAGAAAACAAGGAGATAGTCGGGCTGACGACTTTAAACCAAGCGCTAAATGGGAGGCAACCCATCGGTTTTGTATCTCTTATCTTTTATTTTATTTTCTTGTCATGTTTTTACTTTTTCTGATTTTTTGTCACTTTTCACTTATGATTTCCCACCTTGACTTTCTTTGGACGATTCAATTACATTGAGGACAATGTAAAGTTTAAGTGTGGGGGAGTGGTTTGCATTGTAAATTTTTCAACTTTTGGGTAAATTAGTGAATAAAAACTCCAACTTGTAGTTAGTTTAGAGTCACATAGTATACATGTCGCTAAGATTACATCGAGAATCTCATAAGAGTGACTGAACTTAGAGATGACAGAGAACATGATCGGGTTTCTTAATTGCATGAGAGTTAAAGTTGGATTTAACGATGCCAGTGGCAAATAAGGTGCAGACTGAATTCGGTATTAGAGTAGTGATCCCCTATAGTGGAGACTACCCATGTTACATAATGTGAGGCACCAACCTTCAATTCTTTGTACCTGTCTAAATATGTGCTTTTAGAGTGTGTGTCACCGTACGTAAACTCCGGGCAGAATGGTGAGCTGTCCAACCTCCCACCATAGAAGCACTATTTTGATCTCTTGAGTGCTATTTTTGTCAATCATGTTGGTGACATCGAATTGCTAACTTACATACCACTTGTAATCTTGTTCGCAGTTAGCACCATCCACCTTATCTCTCTCTACACCAACAGGTCCATAGAAACACCATCATCATCAACAAGAGGAGCATCACAAATTTGAAGGAAAGTTGAACGTTCAAGGTTTACAAGCAACAGTACAGAAATGAGCAGATTTCAGATTTAAGTAAAGCAACAAGACAAGGAGCAGAATTTTTATAAGTTGAAGACTATATTGTACAAGAGTGAAAATTATCAAGGATGAGAGTTCGAAAAGTTTATGATATCAAGACATACAAGTTGTGAAGAATCAAGCGGTAAAGTACTTATACCATGGCCTTTGTATTTTATTTTCTCTTGTACCAAAAAAAAAAAAAAGAAAAAAGAAAAAAGAAAAGATTACGTAATTACGTAATTACATGGCCAGTCATGATGCGAATGTCAAGGTTGGAGATTTTCTTTTCCATAGGTTAGGTGTCGTCATTCAAAAAGGGATTGGAGCTCAACTTGTTGCGAGACTCCCATCCAATTCTTGTAAACTCCTTTCTTTTGATGAGGATTAATAAATTTATAAATTTATAAAAGAAAAAAAACAAAAAAACAAAAAAACAAAAAAATGAAAAAAAAATGAAAAAAAAAAGACAAGAGATAATTTTTAGGTTCGTTAATAGTTTTTATTATTTTGTTTTGTTTTTATTTTGTATTTATTTTTCTTGTCTCATAAAATATATATATATATATATATATATATATATATAAGAAAAAAAGGAAATAAAAAAAAAAAAAAAAAAAAAAAAAGAGACAAGAAAAATTCATTGTATCATATTTTGGGTTTGTATAGTTTGTTTTTAGTTTTGTATTCTTTCAATAAAGCCAATGGAGAGAAGGAATATCTATAATGAAGTTTCAAGCAACAAGGCATTAGAGGAAAGAATCACATTGTCGAGATTCTACGAAGTTCAAGAGTTATCATCAAGAGTTGAAGACCGAAGACGAAGATGAAGACACCGATTGAAGACCGAAGACGTTTCTATGGATCTTTGTGAGAGTGGTGCTAGCTGCACGCCGAACGGATAACGAGGTAAGTAAGCATATTCCCACCTTCGTTAAGTGGTTGATTTCCTTTCGAAGAGATCGTCAGAAAAATGGGTTTTCAAAAATTATAAAAGATGTGGGTTTTCAAAACAATTCGGAGGGTTTTGCCTTCCTACCATTCAACGTGTCGCAGGATTCTCTCTTCATTCCTACCTGGACACATGTGTGACCCATAAAAAGCTGTTTATTATTGAGAGCAATATCATAAAACCCTTTCTTGTGAGGCAGAGTCGAGACTTTCGATCACTCCGAACCCGAATTTCTTTCGATAAGGGATGGTTATTTCTCTCTCAACTTTTAAGGATGAGATTGTGTTCATTTATGTGTCTAACTTCTTATGACTAGTGTGCAGAATTTCTATGTCTTCTTAGCGCGTTGGATGCTATCATTACGGAGAACTAGTAAGTTGGAAAAGTAGGTTTTGTGGGTATATCTCTAGTAAACCCTCACGAGACTATAACTCGTCCACTAGGGACACCTAGCGGTTCAAAGGCTTGTTATTTATGCTAAAAGTGACCGTAGCCTCGACGACACGGAGTTGTATGTATCCTTTAGAATTGTTTTGTTTGATTTGCTCGAGGACTAGCAAAGTCTAAGTGTGGGGGAATCTGATAGGTGTTGTAAACACCGTGATATTTATCTATTGTTTATGCTTTCTTTGCAAGTTTTCTTGTAAATTATGTATCTGATAATTGCTTTTGAGTTTATTAGGTACAATGGAGTCATTTGGATCAAAAGAAGGAGAAATCCTACATTTGGAGCACAAAGGTCAATTCACATGCGAGTTATGTTTGGAACCAGCTATGTTGCGCAAGAAGTGGTGAAGGATCTACTGTCGGTTTTCTGAGACTGACAGGCTAATTGGTACATGGATAGCCCTTATCAGAGTTTTGGGTGCCTGTGGTACTTATTATCATTACCACACCCCCGAATTCAGAAGAGAATTCATTTCTCAATCATTCTAACAGAGTAGTGTGCGGCTGAGTTGCTGTTCTAGCTAAAACCAGACGAAGAAATTGAAGCTGAAAGAACAATGGATGGAAGAGATCCGGTGAACCTAAAACAGAAATGAAGATGAGAGGATGTTGGATTCTGCAATGAGAAGATTGGATGTTTGAATCTGAAGAATCAATCATAAATTGGGGGTTTGAGTATGAAGATGCAGTCTCTGTGTGATGAGAAATGATAGGGTCGTGTTTACAGCCAAACTCGAGAAGGAATCAGGGAGATTTGTGCTTTATTGTTCTCCCCCAAATTAGAGTTAGGGTTCTGAGCTTCAATTGAGATGGGATTTCACTCAAATTGCAGACAAGATGTGTTTGCTGTTGATGCTTGCCTGCTGCTGTTAACGGAGATCGAGAGAATCAGGGAGGAAACGAAATTGGAGAAATGGGTTTTAGCTAATTGTTGATGTGATGATTGTGCCGTTGATTGAAGTGGAGATTCATGGGCATTCTGAGATTGAGAGAGTAAAGAAGATTGGGGTTTGTTTTGAATTTGTGACTTATTGCAGTCGCAGCCGAGAACTGGTGATGTTGGAGGTTTGTTGCAGGTCTGGATTGTTGGTTGATATGCTAGTGCTGGTACTGAAGATGAGCTAAATCGAGAATGGGTATTGAATTCAAAATGGGTGTTGGAAGAAGAACAATGCTGCTACCAATTGGTCTGTGGTGAAGCAAATGGAGTTGTAGCTTTCAAGTGAAGCAACAGAGAAGGTGGTAATGGTCTCAAACAGTGAGGATTTGGAGTTGTTATTCCTGGGTTGGTGCTGGATCTTGTGTAGCTGAACTGAAGATTTTTATTGAAGCTACGGCAGTGAAGACATTACAGGGGAGAGCTTAAACGGTTAGAATGATATCGCAAGAGATAGCCAAGTTTAGGCTGAGTTAGGTTAACAGGGTATGGAGATGAAGAATGAGGAATATGTTTTTCTGCTGTGATATCTGAGATTGAGCTCATGGTGGCTCAGGTGTTTGAATGAATGGAATATCAGAACTGGTGCAACCTTGTGAGATGGGTAATGCACTTGCATTGGTTGTGAGATGGTGATGATGTCTTGGTGATGGCTTGAGTCTGGTGCATTGCGATGGATGTGTAGATGCGCAAACAAGCAGGTGTTGTCTTAAGAATGGCTCAGGAATGTGTGTTTGAGCTGGAGGAGTCAGTTTGTATTGATCTGGAGGTTGTGGGTTTTGGTGGTAGTGACTTTTTATTGGCATTTTACTCATCTTTTGCGCTTAGAAATCGAGATATTATCCCAGCAAGGTTGATGAAATACTTAATTAATTTTGTGAGAAAATAAATAAAGTGTGTTAGCGAAGAATTGGAGTCAAGTGTTGGAGGTGATGGATGTGTAGATACTACAAAAGACGCAAACAAGCAGGTGATCTCACTCATCCACTAAGAATGGCTCAAAGAAATCGCCTCGGTTCTCCCTCGACCGTTCAGATCTTCTCCAGCTAGATCCTACGCTCGCCGATGCCTTCCCATCGAATGTGTGTTTGACTTGATGAGAGTGAGTTACAAAGAATCAAGGGAGGTGGTGGATTCATCACCCTGGTATTACTTCTTTGCCTTAGGAGTCACTACAATTTCCGCTTCGACAACCAACTTATAATTGTTGATCATCTTGATCGACCCGTACTTGCCGCGTCTCCGATAGACGCCGTGCACTTGCGGTTAGTTAAGAATTGGAGGTCGAGTGGCTCCTTCATAGCTGAATGTCGAATGGATGATAAGTTTGGAACCTTGCAAAGTCTTTGCATGGGTATATCTAGATCTTATCAAAGATAGTTCTCTCGGTATGTGACTGTTTAAAATTTTTCTATATGTCGACACATTGAGGACAATGTTTGATTTAGGTTTGGGGGTGCATTTGCATTTAGAGTTTTTAGTCTTTTATTTTATCTTTTAATTTTAAAAAAAAAAAAAAAAAAAAAAAATTCAAAAATTCAATAATTCAAAAACTTTTTGCAAATAAAAACCTCCAACTTTTAGAGATTTTAGAGTCACTAGCATGCTTCTAGCTATGTTTACATAGAGAATCTGGCCGAAATAACAAAAGTTAGAAGTGCCGGAGAACACAATCGGGTTTCTTAGTTGATTAGAGCGTTAAAGTTGGATTTAACCATACCGGAGGGTGAACTAGGTGTTGTTTAGATATTCGGTAGTAGAATTGTGATCACCCATAGTGGAGACTACCCATTTTACATCAAGTGAGGCACCAACCTTCATTTTTTGCAACTTTCTAGAAAAGGCTGTTAGAGTGTGTGTCACCGCACGTCAATTCCGGGTAGGAATGGTGAGCTACCCAACTTCAGCACCACTTTCAAAGACTACTTTTGATCTCTTGAGTGCTAGTTTTTGTCAATCATGAGGTGACGTCTAAAGATGAAAACTTCTTCTAAATACCGATTTGCCGTTAGCATCACTCTCTCTCTCAATCGCAAGACCCATAGAAACACATCATCATACAAACGGAGCATCATCGGAATATTGAAAGAAAAATTGATATAGTCCAAGGTTTTTGTGCAACAAAGAAAAGAAAATAGGATGAGAATTAATAAAATTTATAAAATCAAGACAATACAAGTTGTGGAAAAATTGAGTGTTAAAGTCCTTTGTCCATGGAGTTAGTTGTTTCATTATTTGTATTTTTATTTTCACTTATTGTAAAAAAAAAATAAAAAAAATAAAAAAAAAATCAAAAATCAAAAATCAAAAAATATTGTAGTTATTTTTGCTACCACCATGGTAAAGAAGAATTTAAAAGAAAAATCCAAACAACAAGGAATTTGAGTAGAAAAGTTAAAAATTGTCAAGTTTTGTGAAGTTTAGAAGTTCGTCATCAACATTTGAAGACCGAAGACCGAAGAGTGAAGACGTTTCTATGGTTCCTATGAGAGAGTGATATTAATTGCCGATCGGGTGAGAAGTGAGTGAGTACTCCCACCCCTTGCTAATGGTTGATTTCCTTTCTTAGAGATCATGAAAAAAGATTCTTTTTGTCCACATGGAGTCTCAGATTTTATTTCGGAAGGTTATCCTTCTTACCTACAACGTGTGCGGGATTTCTCTCTTTACTCCTGCTGCACACATGAGACTAAAAAAGCGATCTTTTTGAGTGCAATTATCATAAAACCTTAATGGTGAGGCAGAAGTTGAGACTTATGATCACAATCGAATCCGAATTCTTTCATATGGTATGGTTACTTCTCGCTCAGCACTTAAGGATGAAAATGCGTTCTTCGATAGTTCTAACTTCTTGTTACTAGTATGCAGAAACTCTATGTCCTCATAGCTTCTTGGAGGCTTGAGACTCTTTTACACTATGAAGTTGGAGAAGGTTTTGTGGGTACACCTCTGGTAAACCCTCACGAGACTATAACGCGTCCACTAGGGACACCTAGGGGTTTAAAGGCTTAGTGCATACGCTAAATGCATTCGAGAGACCAAGCGACAGTGGTATAGTTAGGATTTCTTCATTTCTTTCACTTGAGGACAAGTAAAATTCAGGTTTGGGGGTATTTGATGAGTGCCAAATAGTGCATATTTATACAACTTTTATTGGCATTTTACTCATCTTTTGCGCTTAGAAATCGATATTATCCCAGTTATGTGTTTTCTTTGTTTTCAAGAATAAATATTTGTATTAATTAATTTTGTGTTTTTAGATAATAAATAAAGCTGGAGAGAACGAGGCAGCCAAAAGAGCGAAGAATTGGAGTCAAGTGTCTATGGAGCAGAAAGCCAAAGCCCGCGCGTGCAACAGTTGCAACCCAACAAGTAGCAACTCATCTACAAGACATGGGCTTGAGCTAGACCCGACCCGCAACCCGGATCCGAGCCCGTCCTCTCCAAGCCGTTGAGATCTCACTCATCCACATCCTACGGTCGCTCAGCTTACACATCATCTCTTGATACTCCGCTCACAAAGCAAATCGCCTCAGTTCTCCCTCGACCGTTCAGATCTTCTCGGCTAGATCCTACGCGATGCCTTCCCATCGACACCGTTGTGCCGCTCAACACCCAAACTACCCTAACCCTATACCCCCATCGACCCAGCCATTTCGCCCCTCATCTTCTCTTTCTTCTCTTCTCTCATCCCCCGACAAGAGAGCTCGCAGACAGACATCTCCATCCTTCTGCCCGAGACCATACCGAGCCCTCACCGCCACCATCTCCTACCTCCTACCCACAGTAGCCTCACCATCCCTCCCAAATAATCTCTAGCTCTGTCTTAGCTTCTACCCTAGGAGCTAAGGTCGAGATAGAGAAGATTAGGGCTAGGGTTTCGTTCACGATTGGAAGAGAAGAAGCAAACATCAATCAACAACCGTACGAGCAAGAGGAGAGCTCGAAGAGGCTATCAGTATGGGTTGCATTCAATTTCTATTTTAAATATAAATTAGGGTTTGAAGTTTGGGGTAGGCTTGCATGTATAAATAGAAGGGATAGAAGTTGTTTTTGGCCATGCAGGCAGCTGTGAGCGTCAATTTAGTTGTATTTGTGTTTTAATTGTCTTGTTATGTTCTAATTACATTTCCAGGGTGTTTGAGGTCGATGTTTATGCTGTTCATTTTCTTGTTATTGTTCTTGTAAGCTTCATTGTTTGATTGAATTAGGTAGATGAGATGAATACTAGGGGAGTGTGTGAGATTAGCAAGACAATGTCAAAGTGAGCCTGCTAGGAAGCCTTAGCATAAGGAAGTTTGAATTGGTTGACAACCAACTTATAATTGAATGATGTGATCATCTTAAGCACCACAAGTCCTTGTGGGATCGGTGTTGATGCTCGTCTACACATTCGAGGCGAGGTAGATGAGATGAAACTGGGAAAGTTGCAACTGAAGTTTGAATTGGTTGATGAATGATCAACAAAGTGAGACTAGTGCTAGTAAAATGCAGGGTTGCAGCTGCAATAAAGGCACTGGTGATGATGGGTTGCAGCTGCAATAAAGGCACTGGTGATGAAGATATTTGAACTGAAATGCTGAGAATGGAGATTGAGTTGCCATGGATTAGAAGTTATGAAGTGATTGTGGCCTTTGTATGGAGTTGCTGCTGCAGGAAGTGGAAGCACAGGAGGGGTTGAACTGAATATAGATGTATGGTTAGGAAATGGTTGCAGAAATGGAGTGAATTGTTGCCAGGATGTAGCAGGTACAACTGAGGTGAGGAGATGCAGATGGTGTTAATGTCATGGCTTGGTGGTAATGAAGTGGTTGTCTGAGAAATACTGTTGCAGGGAGAAGGAATTGAAATAAGTATGCAAGCCATCATGGATGGAAGCACAAGGATTGTGCATCACAATTTGGCCAGTGCAAATGGCTCAGGCCAAGGTCACTCAGCTCAGCTGAGTCTGACTAGCTATTTAACTTGTCTGACTGAGCCAGATCTGACTCGATGACTCGGTGCTTGACCCGATTTGACTGAGTTGACCAGACCGAGTTGACTCGTTGACCGGTGACCGGGCGGACTTTGCCGGTCACCTGAACCGTTTTCCGGTCACTTCTCCGGCCGATTTCCGGCCATAATACCAGTTTTCCGGCGACGTATTTTTGGACATATTTTCTACATGGGTTTCTCTCTCTTATGGGCTTGGTGTATTTTCATCTAATGGACTTTGAAGACTAGACCTAATTTTGGAACAAGAGGAGCTATAAAAGAGAAATCCTACAACTTTTGGAGACACGTTTTTTTATTCTTGGGAACTTGGAGAGCCGCTTTTGTTTACGCTACTAGGGTTTGCTTTTGTTCATCTTCTTCTTTATTCAATTCATATTTTTGGTGATGAACTCCATAGCTATGAGTAGCTAAATTTTATATTATTGGTTAAGGATGTAGTCCTATTTCTAAAACTTGTGTTTGCTTTATGTATTAGTTTTCTCTTTGATTATCGTTCACATCTCTCTTGTTTTAAGAATCACATGATTGATGTATTGTGATAGGATTATGATGTTTGATTAGTTAAGTGGCCAATTAATTGAACTTGCATCCTAGTCCATAGCTATTTTAGGGTTTTTCATCGAGCGATAACCCTGAATACAAGTAGCATGATATGTTTATGGTTTGTAGTGATACACTCTCGTAATCATATGTAGAGTTTAACCATTGTCCGAATTGTTATGCGCAACGCATGACAATTGCATTGATTAGCCTATTTCTGAAACTTAATGCTCCTAGGAATTGAACTTAATTAGCGCAAGGCGTTAGGTTATTCTTTAGGTAGATTTCACATACGCAGCTCTAATGTGTGTGTTGATGAACTTAGGAAATTAATAGATTATCTTGCTCTCTTGATTCTCTAGGCTTTTGATAATATAAGAGATTAAATCGTAATTCTAATCATATATGCAAGCACATGTCTGAGATTGAAGATGAATTCCTTGACCAATATCTTTCTCTATTGATTACTTTCTACAATTTAATTTGCTTTTAATTTGCTTTTATTGCTTACATAAAAATCAGAAATCCCCCCAATTGGTTACTTTAAGAAATTGAATACGTAATAACTACAATCGCCTCTCTGTGGAAACAAACTCTTTCTTATCATATACTTTAGGAAAGTGAAATTATTTTTGACGCATACGACAGCGATCAAAGATCTGTACTGATAACAACTTATGATAATTAGAACTTTTCTAGAATGATAAATCACTCAATTTAATGCTTGTTAGACCAAAAACATAACATTTCTACCTTCCTTAAAGTTCAGTCGCACCACAACTTTGAAGCAATACTAAGGTGATATGTTCTCCCCCTAGTTATTACTTACTTCTTTTGCATATATAATAGGTAAAACCTAAAGATTATAATCCACTTCCCTTACATAATGCTCCGAAAAGCCATATGTTATAATAGAATACTATAAAATAATTCTCTCCATTTTTGTCAACGAATTTCTCAAAGGCAAAAAACAAGGGATCATAATGAATTACACAAAAGAGTTATCGAGACTGGAGATAACATACCATCTTTTATTTAGGCAATTTCACTAAGTAAACCCATCATGTTCATTAAGGAGATATATGGGTACAAGCATCTCCTACAAGACGCACTCTCCATAAAGATATATCAATTAAGCACAAATTCAAATTGACCTCTCCCCCATTTGATGTCATTCCTAAAACAACAACATGCATGACCTTTCTCTAATCACAAGAGAATGCTTTTTTGGACATTAACAAATCTACTCGCCAGTTGCGAGCAAAGTAGATTTGTATCCAAAATATTTTTCTCTCTTAATGCGAGTTATGAACAAAGAAGTTAAAAACAATGATCTTGATGTTAGATGCAATGAGAGACATTACTTTTGTAAGATAAATAATCATCAAAAAAAAAACAACAATTTTTTAGGCTACTTAAGAACAAAGAGGGCAATTTATGCGATATGACTCAACCTAAGAATTGTATCTTCTCTAGCCATGTAAGGGCGTAAAGATTAAAGTTCTCGATCTTATTCCCTGGAAATTACGCATTCAAGGAGAAAATGAGACAACTAATACCATCTTACGGATCCATGCAATATATTCAAAAAAGTGTAATCGTTAGAAGATCAATACTACAGTTCTCAAAATAGTTTACTCCTTTTTAGCCAATGATGAACACAGAGAGTTATGAGCTTACCTATGAAAACATACAAGATATTCATTCTAATCACCAGAAATATGACCGATAAGAACAAATCTCACAAAATAAGAGATACATATATATAATCAATAAAGATTAGGTATTGCAAGTTATCTCTAAAATAAAAAGTTAAATAAAGAAACTTTAATCATTGCAAGATGATAGTATTTAGAATAACTAATGTAAAACACATGAAACATGTTGGGAGATATATATATTTAAAAACATAGTTTTGTAATATTATATCAAACTTAGAGAAATAGTGTGGTGGTATTATTTTGGGCTCCCACACTATAGACTTGGGTTCAAGTCTCACCCCATACATTTGTGTAGGTATATTATATATATCTATATTATTTATCAAAAATCCGGGAGAGCGGGGCCTTGGGGGTCTTGTGAGGTCTGGTGATTCAGAAACTGATTTTTTGCAGGTTTTAACTCTTGATTTCCAAAAAAGGTTTTTCTACTTAATATTCTCTAATTAACTCTATTAATTTTTGGTAATTATATTGTTACCGTTTTATGACTGTTATGGAGGATTTTCAGTGAGCACTAATTACGAAATTTATTTTCATTAAAAACCGTATTGATTTCTTTTGAGTTATAAAAGAACAGTTTTTGGAGAAGATGAAACACAGTTGTTTTTCATCTATTTTTGAGTTCTGAGCAAGTGAAGAAAGAGTAGTTGTTGGTTCGATTTCTCATAGTGCAGAGAAATCGAACAAGAGAGTATCAGCTGTTTTATCCCATAGGGTTTTCGACAAAGTATTGACTGCTAGCACAATCACGAGGCAGAGTCGCGAAACACCTTAAAGATAGCGACCTAGTCCGCGACTCAGCTGTTTGAGATTCTGTAATCTGTTTTTGTGCTTTGTTTCCAACAAAACCGTTACTCCAAAAACTAGTATTCCTCCTTAAAACAATAATAATAAATTCATACAAGGAGTTAACTAGTAAATAAAAAGAAAGGGAAAAGAACATCTAATTAGATACCATTAGAAACATCATTGGTTTTGAGGCCTTTGAGTTTGTCTTCAACAACATCCAAGAACTCTACATAAAAAAATATCTTCATTAAGAAGGTATTTGACATGTGATTTCATGAGAACAGGGTCAAAGGAAACCTTTTTCAACTCAATTCTCAACGTGTCTTGACCCTTCAAGGCTTCGACAAGTTGAATTTTTGCCTCCTAAAATTGTTTTAGAAAATCATAAACAACATTAGCAGAAATCGTCTCCTCTTGTTCTATATATTGATCCTCATAGGCAAAGTAGCAATTTGCATCATGACGATCCTCAGTAGTTTTAGAATTTTCCATTTCATCTTCTATCAGAGTTCTTTTCTTCGTCCCTTTTGACCAAATACCACTACGGTTATTACCAAGAGCTTCTTCCATGTTTTCGTGAGACATAGTATGTAACATGAAAGGCATGCTTAATTGCAAGAGAGACTTGAATGAGAACACTCAATTCAAGTACGTGGCATATATATATATATATATATATGGCGAACTCAAGAGATACTTCCATAAGAAAGGTCGGTTCTGTGACCACTTTCTGGAAATTGGGTCAAAGTAGGAAACAAAAGAGTTTTCCTTTGAGTAAAACCAGTGAGCAAACCGTTTTCTTACCAAGAGTTTTAGCAAAATATAAACATGTTTTTTTAAAAGAGCTTGCAAACACTTTCCCATACCCAGGGGTATTATTATAATTAAAATCTCAATATTAATATGTGAAGCATTTCCTATAGTCACAAATTAAATCCATCAATATTACTTAAGTTTAAATATCAACTTGGATGATTAGAAAATTGTTTATGGGTGAAAACTATTTCTGCCGGTTTTGTTAATTTGGGGTGTGTGGATGAGAAATGAGTCTAAACCTTAAACAAATGCACTGCACGGTGAGTGCTTGTAGATTCGAGAGATCAATCTGTGCAAGTCCGGCGTAAACCAAGAAATGGCCGTTCCAGACTTGTTTCGGTCACAAAGTGAAGGAGATGGGGTTGATCTTAGGGAGGTAAGCGAAGAAGGTGTTGAGAATGTGAAGGTTTTGGCTATGAATGACCTGTATCAGAAAGCTAAACTGGCTTGCAGGATGTAAGCTATCAGTTCCGGTGTTTGAATACGATTGTATCAACACTTGCCTCTGTTGTCTGGACTTGTCTTGTTGTTGGAAATAGGGAGGAGAACCTATTTATACAAGTCATTTGAGCCTTATTCACGTCTCTCGTGGGAAGTGGAGGAAGTGGAGTGATGGAGTAGTGGAGTTGTGTGTTGGTGTTACACGACCAGTCTTGCCCACTTCTCCTATCATCTCTAACCTTCCATGACTTCCTGACACGTTCTTTTGATGGCGCGTTGCACGTTGTAAACCGCCAGACCAATACCCCAGTATGTATCCCCCAGTTTGTGACATGATTGATGTCTCGAGTGTGTGGATCGTGGGACCCATAGAAAGTTGCATGTAATGCTAGATTAAATAACTAAGTTATTTAGGAAGTCGATACTTGTGAAGTATCATGTGTATTCTATGCAGGTACTGCATCATGGTGTGGTAGAGTGACGGGTGGTGATTACCATGACGCCTCACTGACCAATTAACTCCTGACCAGGATTGTATAACCAAGCCGGTGAAGTTGGACGAACGAGATGATCTTTGAGACACTCATCTGCGACCGTTGATGGAATTAGGGTTTTGAAGAGGTGCGCAGGCATCACTCTTCAGCTTGGTCGAATCCAAGATTGGGATACGATTTTGTCCAGGCCGATCGTTGCGTGTAGACGGCATGAAGGTGTAGGCGCCCATACCCCATTATCTCACGAAATTGTGATCTGGACCACTCAATTCGTCCGGCAAAGTCGAGTGGTCGAGATCAGTTTGCGACAGAAAACGAGTGCAAACAAAAGCCGCACATCATGCCAACTTCGGGCGCGCGTTCCAAGACGACCAATCTTGGTCGGTCTTGGCCGATCGGTCTGGCATGTAGGTGGTAGGCTGGTGTTCGCATATACCTGACTGTCCCATGAAAACGTGATCTGAGCCACTCAAACCGTCCGGCGAAGTTGAGCGGTCGAGATTAGTTTGCAATTGGGAAGTGTATCCACGCTAGTTTGGGCGGACGATTTGGGATAACCAGGCATGGTATGCCTTGGCCGACCAGGTGAGGAGATTGATGGGTCCACGGTGGTCATGTTGGTATGACCGGACCTGCTTAATCTAATCTTGGGCCCTCCATTCGTGTCGGAGAAGATGGACGCTCGTGATGCTCAAAACCCTAATTTTGGCTTTCACGGCCGTGTAACCATGCTTTATTCGGGCGTACGAATTTGGATGACCAACCATGGTTGGTCCTGACCGATTGGTCAGGTATGTAGGCGGGCCCACGGTGATTGTGTTGACATGCTCTGGGCCTTTTGAATCTACATCTACACCCTCCATCTATACCTGCGAAGATGGATGGTTGAGACTATTTTGTGACACATGTAATGTGCTGTAAACCCTAACTTAGGGTTTTCCGCCCATACCGCTCTGGTTTGGACGTTTTGGCAAGCTATGCCAATCTGGAGGCCGACCATGCGGGGTCCGCGTTGGTTCGGCAGCGAATATTCCATACCTGCTTGGGGGTTATGGAATTGATCTGGGCCATCCAATCATGCTGGTGAAGTTGGATGATCGAGATCATATCCAGACTGATACGGACAGTCCGGATGCTCAATCGGGCTAGTATAACACACCGAGAGTTGCTCAATCGGGCTAGTATAAACACCGAGAGTTGCGGCACTGTCACGGGTATTTCGTACATGCTTTCATTATAATGCTTGGAGGTTCGTGTTGCTCTGTGAAGAGCAACACTCAGTCGTCATGCCGCACTGATAATGAGTACAGGAAATACAAGGCTGCTCACGCATTAATTAATAATGCTATAAATTCACAGGGTATATGGGATTGTTGTTACATGCTCCAACCTGGATGAATTTCGTGTATTTTAATTCACAGAATGGGATTGTTGTCACATGCTCCATTCTAGGTGAATTAGTAAAGTGAAGAAGTATTCAACACTTATTAATGGCTTTATCTTTTACAAGATGTTAGCGCATAATTTTCTGGTTTTTTACAATTTTAACCTTAAATGAAAATCCACCATCAACAAAAATCTAAGAGCATAACTTTATCTTAGCTTGCTATGTAGAAATTCTCATGGATCCCATTCTAGTCTTTTGCTTAGGAGTCAGATAGGCAGGGAGAATATAAATATAAAGAGCATAAGTTTTATTGATACCCACATGAAGTTATTATATTTTGTACTTTTACCAAGATGTGGTTACACCAAGTCAATGACTTTTGGTGATGGTGCATAAAGAAAACAATGATAAACAATATTGTATGCGAACCATTCTACTCAATTTGTCACATAACGATTTGAGGATGGATACATCTCTTGGAGCAGAAGCTCAACACAGTAAGATGTCAATTTTTTGTCTTTAGTTTGCGTTGATGGATAATAACTATTGGACATAGTAAATGAGCAGAATTGCAATAACATTCAGGGATGAAGTGTAAGGAGTCATATAGCAGAACTATTTGAATCAAATAGAACACCTGTTATTTAGTAATCCTCATCTTACATGGGTTTTTATAATGATGAGGATCCAAGTTTATATTTGTGTATGAATTTTCCTTTTGAGTCACCATGAGAGACATGCTAACGTTTAGATTTGTGTATGACTTTTCCTTTTGAGTTTGTACCCTTTGGACTAGAGAAGTTATCATAAAACTCACTGTCATCCTGGAAGGAGATGAAGTTGGAGCCTTTGCCTGAGTTCATCTGCTTTTCCCTAAAGGTACATGATAACTTGTCTATGAGATCGTTATAACATGCTATCACCAATTTCATGTAAGCAAGTTGAACAATTTCTTTATCTCGTATCTTGTTAGACTCCTTACTAGCACTATGAGTACCCATATTTTCGAAGGTTTATTTGCGTTCTTCTTGGAACGTCTTGCCACTACTATTGCTTTCTGTCTTTTTATTAGTGGATTAATCAGAACTAACATTCCTAGAGTATGATGTCTCATGAGAGCTAGTACACCCATCTTTTTCAAACCATGAGGATTTAAATTTCGAATGTCAGTTACACCTTATAAGATGAGATTCAAGATGTTTTGAAGACAATACTCAAATCAATTGTTCTCCAATCTAAGCTTACACTTCCTTCGAACGTGTCTTTCAGTATTGTAGAAGTAGCAAAGCTTCTGATTTTTGATGGGATCAGAAAGAGTAGACTTGGCACAAGAATTATCAGAAGCACTTTTCCTTCTTGGTGAGACAGTTTTTTCTTGGTCAGAGAGTGACTGTTCATCCCACTTTGGCCAAGGTCTTCTGAACGAGATTTTGTTAGGAAATCATGAGTACCATCGATAATCACTTTTTTAACTCCTTAATTTTCTCAGAGTTCATGGATAAGGCTAATGTTTTAGATTCACAAACACTACAAGGAGTAGGAGGGATATCTTGTAAACGTTTAACTTCCAAGGCATTTTTTCTAGTTGTGCCTCGAGTGAGATAATTTACATATCCACTTCAGCCTTTTCTTCGAGAATAATCCTAATTCGTTAATCCTTTTCATTAATCTTAAGAATGAAAATATTGATTTTGTTTTTCAGCCTGTCGACCTCAGAAGCCTGAATTCTAAAATGTTTAAGAATCTCAGCACTTTCTTTGGCTGCTTCCCTTTCCACTTTCGAGTGAGACTCATCAGTAAGATAATAGGGATAAAAATTCTCAATACCAAACTATTTTATAGGAACAAAATATTCGTCTATTTTGAGTGGGAAAAAGATTCGATCAATCTCTAATGATACTTTATCGGAGATTGAACTCTTGTCCATAGATTCAGATAGCCACAAACACAAACTTGTTAGGTATAAAGTGTTTGCCTGATACCAATTGAAAAGGATAGGGTGCCAAGTACACTATCAACTTTTTCATTCGGAAACCTATATAGACGAAACCTAATACAACTGCAAGTAGATCTAATTAAAGATATTTGAACAATAAGTATATAGAATTTATATCTCTTTCTCTTCACAATCAGAAAGTCAAGAAAATAAAGACCGTGAACCTAACCGTATAGAGTACTTGGAAGATGAATTAATATCCAAGATCAATATAGTAGTGCCCAAATAAAGAGGATATGAATTCTGCCAAGTATCTCTACAAGAACGAGTCTCGTAATTGATCACAATTAATATGGACTTATCTACTAAGATTGATTACGTACTACTTGTGTTATTCATATTAAAAGATAAAACAATATAATGCGTAAAAGGAAAAATACACGACACTAGAAGTTTTCTTAACGAGGAAATTCCTGCACCTGCACAAAAAACCCGGGACCTTGTCCAGATTTGAACGCCAAACTGTATTAATCCACTACATACAATATCCTATTATCAAACGTCGGAATGGAATGCAATTGAGAACGAATTAATCCTCCAAGAAATTCAGTTGTAGTCGTGCTCCTTATGTCTCTTGAACCTCGCAAGTCTCTACACAATTGATTCCCTTAGATGACATCCTTTACAGCCTAAGAATTGCTTCAACCACAATGAAGACTTTTGATACCAATTTGCATCTAAAAGACAAGCCTATTTGATTTTCCTTTAGATCGAATAAATCAAAGCTTTGAAATCCGTTTGCAATATAAAAAGCTAGCAAACCTCACAAATTCGGAATACTTACACTCAGTTAGCTGAGAATCCGGTATTATTAACCACCTCTCAAGAAAATTTTAAACCTATCAATAAAGAAGAGTTTTATATATTTATCTTGAGGAATCATAATACATGTCTGGGATGAAGAGAACTTTGTGATTTCTATCAATTTCGTTCCTGAAGGATATTAATGAAAACCTCTATAAACAGAAAGAAAAAGATCAGGATACATGAAATACCAAGGTAAACATAGTTGGACCCGGCTTCATGAATCCATGAGTGAAGTCTTTAAGTCGTAACTAATTATGTTTCTTAGAGGAAACCTAGGTTAATAGAGGACAAATGTAACAAACAACTAGGATATAAGAGTGTCAGGTACTAAATTTTCCAGTTGTTTCAGTCTCTCTATATATAGACTTTCAAGACTAGATGTTGCTTTGAATTCAATCTAAGATAACTTGAGAATCAAGAAAACACTTTCTCCGTTTAGATAAAACTATTGTTAGGAGTTCATGTAAGCATGTGAGAAGTTTGACTTGAAATTACAAAAAAGAATATACACTATGGCCCAGGGTACTAGAACCGTGTATAATGATAGTTCATGGCAAGTATGCCTTATGAACGTATAAGCATAGTCATTTTCAATTAAAATTTAATACTTGAATCATGATACATATATACAAAGTGATTTAGTTATCAAAGATGCCTTATATGTGTTTTTGAGAGTTTTAGCAATGCCAAACATATTTGTGAAAATAATTTATGTGCATCTTCTTAATTCGTACTGGGTAGGTATGTGTAGGAGTACACATACTTGTGAAGCAATTCATGAGTTCATGGAGCTAAGGTACACATACTAGGTATAGGCACCCTTAAGATATTCACGAAATCAGGCCCTCGGGGTACGCGTATGGGTATGCCTACCTCCCCCCTTTACGAATTTCAGTCACATAGGGTACACGTACAGGGTATGCGTACCGACCTTGTTCCGTAACTCAATTGGCTAGGGTACGCGTACTGGGTATGCGTACCTACCCTGTGTCTAGATTTTGTAGTTTTGAAAACTCTCTTTTAATGTTTTGAAACATTCCCAATTGCCATAGATAGAAATTATATATCATTGCTTGGGTAATTTTCAAATGATACAGCTGAGACAAAAATAGTTCTTGAACAATAAATTGTTTTGAAATAATATTGCTAAGGATCTATGAACATCCATTGCTTAGATCATATTCAAGCTTGACTCGAAACTTCTTATTTGTAATATTAAATCTACTAGAGATCATATGACATAGTCTCACATAGATATAATAGTAATGTTGTGAGTAAATAGAATAGTTCAGTCTTCACATACCTCTTTGCCGATGAATTTTTCCAAAGGTCTTCGTTTGATCTTTAGTCTTCAATCCTCGAGGGTTATTTAGTGATGTCTGATACTCAACTACCATACTCTAATCCTAGTCCGAGAATAAACTTTAGTAGGTTAGAAATTAAGATATAGTTTTGTGCATCTAACATTGACAACAAGCTTGAGGTAGCAAAACTTGTGAGTTCGACCGAGCAGTGCTTTAATATATCTAATAATTGATACAACTGTATAGTGGAGGACCTAGGAATTTATTTCAATGGGGTAAAAAGTCTCAAAACGTTAACATAATCGTGGTCGAAGGCCGCCCGAATTTTAAAGTTTATTGAAAATTTTACCAATTTTAGCCTGGATAATAGTAATTTCCTAATCCTTAATTATATAGCTCACTTAAGGGTCAAAGCATAATATTTTAATATAATTAAGAAGGTAATCAAGTACAATTTATAGTTTTTCTACGATTTCTTAAGGGTCTTTAAGGTTAATATGCGAAGTATTAGAGTAGAAATTCGTTCTCAAAGAAATTTAGTGGGCTCAGTCAGTTAACAAAGAAATTGCGTGGGGTTAGCACCTACAAGTATTACTAGCAAATACTCAAACAAAGAAAATTGAATGGGGTCAGCAGACTCCACATAACCCGCCACCGTAAATGTACAAATCAAGAAGGCATGCACACTATTTTAGCTTGTTTGGATCTTTTCCAGTGCTAGGGTCAATATCTTGAACTTTTTTCGATATTCTTTTTTTGATAAAAGAAGACTTCTATTAAATAGAAAGAAAAATTAGATACATGCTCATCATAGCTAAGTTTTTGAATATATAGCTTCTTTCTACATTGTTGCATTACATCAGATGTAATCTGATGGATTGACAAAGCCTATGAATAATTTAGATAGTCTATCCATAATACTATTACAACACCTGTTTACATATTTGAAGAAAATAGAATTAAAACCCTTAATGAATTCACTAATATTTATTAAGATAGACTGACATCTCCACTCGACTGAGCAAGATTTTTTTAGCAAAAAAGTCGAGTATATTGTTGCCATTGAGCAGAGTTATGTCCTTCAAATTCTTGTTCAGAGCTCATCTGATAGATTCTTTTCCATCCCTTCCTTCTGCTTTGTAAGCACTATTGCGCCACCTAGTTCCACCTTCAAAGTCACAAAATTTATTAACTTTAACAATTTCATAAGCAAATTTTTTATTCTTCTTAATGAAGGAAGCATCAAACATGATATAATTGGTGTTTAAGTTCAGGTTATTCCTTCCATTCTTGCAATTTGGATGATCATCATAGATATAAGTTCTAATCGCTTTACTAGAAAGATTATGATTTTCTTTTAGGAAGACTCTAATGTCCTTCTGGATTTTTAGGTAAGCTCTTCACGATATGGAGCTTTCCTTTCAAAAACTACTTTGTCGACATATAGAATAATATGACATTTTCGCCGAAAAAGCCCTCTCTAATACTATAAGGTCTTAATTTTTTCGGATGATGACAGGGAAAAATATTTTTGGATAAAGGTAAAAGAGAAAGTCATATCTAGACTTTATGTCCCTGAATCTAAATATATCTATGTCAACTTTTTAAATTTTAAAAACTATCAACTAACCAATAGAAAATGTTTAGTTTCAAAAACAAAAGTAATTTCCTTTTTTTAAAAACACAAATAAAACCTTGGCATTGGATATTGACTTTTAGCTAAAAGAAAAAACTTCTAAATTTATTTCAAATATAAATGACCTCAAATAACTATGATCTCTACGCAGGTTACTTGACCTCAAATAATTATGATCTCTGCGCGGGTTACTTGACACCAGCATTAGAGACGCTTTTATGAAGGTTTATCTTAGCCTAATGCCTCAACTCGTAACTACAGTTCTATTGTGATGGGTTGTCATCCAGTCAATTTACTAAGTTTATCTACTCACATTCACTTTAAACGTGTATAATGATTATTCATAGTTCGTTCCGGCCCAGAGAGAGTAAGGAAGTGTTGTTTGTTATCTAATTTTGCAAAGTAAAGTTATGTCGTAAACAATTAGATGGGTACTAGTTAGAGGTTTTATAATCCTTCACCACGCATGTTATTAATTCATAAGAATTAACACTTATTTTTTTCATATTAATAACCCCGGTGTACCCATCACGAACTTATTTCAGTGATTTTTTTTTATCAACAATTAGCGAGAGACATTATAAGAATCCTTCGCACTGAATAACTTGGCACAAGAGATTAATTTTAGCTTAGGGGGCAACAATATTTGTGAATTAGGTTATTTTAAGCATCTTGAGCTACTCAACTTTAACCTATGTTCAACTTTTACATGTAATTGTATGGAAACATCTCGTGGTTAACAACTACACTATGTTACTTATTTATGTATCTCAAACACTTATGTAATTTTATATACAAATTCATACTCATTCAATTTTCAACTTAAATAAATAAAAAATAATTATAAAATAATTACTAGCTGTGGAACATAAGCAATAGAAGAGATCGCGAACAGTAAACCTAATCATCCAGATTGATTCACATGTTTAGGACTTCGGATTACCTCCCTAACCAATAAAAGAAATTTAGCTTATCATGAGTTTCTCAAAGCCCATGTAAAATGTACAAACAAGACAATCATGATAAGGTGCATTATTTGCACTAGTTTTGTACTCTAATTTATTTATTTCTTGTTAGTTTTCATATCATTATGCTTTGGTTTTGTTTGCTTTTTAGTTCTTAGGAGTTTTGAAGTTGATTCAACAGAAAAAAAAGGAGTTTGTTGCAATATAAAATTAACAAGGAAGTCAAATTCTACAAGTGAAGACGGATCAAGGATCAAGTGAAAATCATCCAAATGCAAGAGTTATTTTCATCATCCTTTAGAGAATGAACAAGAGAATTTAACGCAAAGAGCAAGGTTGTGAAAACATGAATCGTGAAGTGACTCGTTTTAAATTTTGAGAATCAAATTGTATGTTTAATCGTGAATCGAAGATTTATAGTCAGTGTTTCCATATGTAGATATTTTGAAAATTTTGTATCTCCCGCAAATACATTACTATGCAAACACATGAAAAACTCCAATTTTTATGTCATTATCTAAAAATGTTAACAACCTAGTACAACCACTTTAAGAATTAAACCCAATCCATCTGTAAATACCAATTTACAAACGTTCATATTATTTGGCCGAGTATAAAAACTAAAACACACATGACTTACAGGTGCTCAAGGGTATTTATGGTAACTTATTGTTTAGTCGCCTTTTTCAGTCTTTTGCGAATCTCTTCTCTGGCTCTCTCTCTATTTCTCCTTCGCGCACTTAGTGACTTTCGATCTTGCATCTTTCTCCTTATGGTTAAATAACATACATAGTATGTTTTCTACAAATATAACTACAACCACACAGCATAATCAAATTTGTGCGATCAACCATTTGGGTCCTTTCAATGTGATTTTTTTTTTTCAAAGTTCATCATTTTTTGTTTGACTTTTGTAAAGAATGTTTGACTGAATTGAATATGTGTAATTAGTTAACGAAAATAAAATAAAAATTGATTATGTTTTTCATTTGTAAGAATACACATGTGGCGCCCAGCCGCGCAAGCCATAACTCCTAAATGAGTCACTATGATGCTAGTGACCGGGCCTTAAACTTTGTTTCTCGCCAGGAAAATGCATATCCATTTGCATTTGCAAGCATGCTTGGCAAGCATGATGCAGCTTCCACACCGTTCTATCTTATCCTTTTTTTTCTTTCTGCAAAGGGTATAAATCCATGAAGGTTAATGTTGATGCATTCTTGAATGCCTAATTGACTTCCAAGTCATGTCCAGTCATAAGGCATGCCTTGGACTTGCACATAGGTCATTGCAATCCTATCTTTGCTTCCTTATTTTGACTTACATTGAGCTGAATGCATCCACTTTTCTTGCTTGTGCCAAGGGTGTATCAATTAGGCTCATGATGTAACTTGCCTTGCATCCTTGTGATGCCAATGGCTTATGTAAGCTATTTTAACTTACATGCCGATTAGATTCCTTCTATGGCCATGACCAACGCGCAAATGGTGCATGCCTACCTCAAATGGCTTGATAGGAAATATGAGCATCCAAGGAATGGAATGCACTTACCCTATCAACTGTGGCAACAATTATCTCTTGTATCACATTGTCGAGTTAGATGATATGAGTTACCATAATATCTAAATCACCTCACAATTAGATAATATGAGCTACAAGGGCTGAATCACCAATGCTGCAACTCATTGAGGCTTTATATGTACCCTTCTTCATACCTTAAAGGGATCAAGCACTGCCTATAGTTTATCCACGCCGGGACAAGCAACTAAATCAGCCAACTCGTGTTGCACGGCCAAATGCCAAACATTGCCTACTCCGTATAGGCCAAAGGGTCTTTTGCAAATGATGTGGAAAAATGTGCATCACTGGCCTTTTCTTCGTGCTGCACCATGATGGTGCAATCTTAGTTCACAACATTGCTTTGATGACATGCATGCTTCATTATTCATGGTCGTTTCCATGTACCCTCGAGTAATGCGCCATGGCGGTGCATTATTAGGTTTTGGCCAGATGGCCAACTTGAATATTGCCCTAACCAACCTTGCACTAGCGTGAAGCACTATGATGGCGCTACTCCGCGCTTAGCTAGCCTTCCACTGGCTGAAGCACCATAATGGTGCAATATTGTTCTCGGCCAGCCATCACTGGTGTGATACACCAAGATGTTGCGATATTGGCTCTTGACCAATATTCCCTCGTAATGCATCATGATGGTGCGATATCTCTGTTGGCCAGCTACCCAGTGGCGTAATGCACCATGATGGTGCAACAATTCACTTGGCCAACATGCCCTTAACTACAACACAAGCTTGAGATGAAGCTTCACACACCAATGATGCATCTTTGAGCATATATTTGAGCATGCGCCACACGAATAATGCAGGTATTACAGCGTGACTCGGGAATTCAAATCAAATCTGCGATTCAAAAATGAAATGTCACGAGTCTTGGAAAAAACGAGTCTAACGTACGATCCAAATCATTTTTGAAAACTTTGGAGTTACTTGACTCGCGACTCGTACGAGTTTAATAACCTTGGAAAAGAAAATGAGATCATTTTGAAGTCGTACGAAGAAATTATGAGCAAAGCAGTCACAGAAAAACCGGATCGCCCATTATGGGTGGATGTGGGAAGTTATAACTACCGATTGTAAACGTTTTTTGAGCAAAAAAATGCTCCGTTTCGATCCTTTTATAATCGCCACTTGTGGAGGATTAATTGTAGCAGACATTTTGTATATAAAAACTTAAGAAATTTAGTGTTTTACAATCGACGCGTGTGGGGAATCATATCCACCGATTATGAACATATTTTTATACAGAAAACTTTAGTTTTCGAGGATTTACAACTGGCGCTTGTCGAGGAAGGTATATGAATAATCTTATTTGAGCACTATCTTACATGATTTGCACTAATTTTTCTATAGAGACTAAAGGATAATAAATTTGACGTTAATATTTTGATGTTATGGTGTTCTTATATAATTCGAAAATCCTATAAAAACGATCATAATTCGAGACTATAACACCACCATCTACTACTTTGAAATTAACCGTTGAAAATTAATGGTTGAAATTAAGATCGGTAGATAGTGAAGTTTGCTTTCTCAAATTGTGCTCATTTTCGAAAAAATCTAGAGATTAATAAGATGAACGTATCATGAAAATATTAGCTTTAAATTCATTGTTGTTTTGGCTTTATAAGAAAATTGGTACAGATCTTGTAAGATTGTGTAAAAATAAAATTGTACATGAATCCTCCCTCAATAAATTTGTTTGTCAATTATAAAAATGATGGTATATTTTTGAAAATGATTAATATACGAAAAACAAATCCCGTTTAAGAGAGTGTGGAACCCCCAGATCCCCTTTGAGATTTTTCACGATACATTTGTGTGTCTAGAATCATTCTATTTTCTTTTTCGATTATACTAGCCTCTATTTCGAAAAGTTGCATATCCCTCTTTTTTTTAAAAAAAAAAAGTGGGTTAAAACCCATAGGTTATATTAAAATTTAAACCTCAAAAAGATCTATTACTTACAAGCCTGGGTAGGTAGGAAAAGAAAGAAAAAGATTCCCCATCCCAATACCGGTAAGTTTCGAACTCGGGTCGTCGGTGTCATCACCCAGCAAATTTAACTTGTACCACAATAACATCTGCCACTTAAAACAAACATTTTTATTCCCCCTTAACCATTATGCCCAGTGACCAAGGCACATGGAGTAAAGTGAGGTTCTAGACCGCCCCGACTACAATGTGGTCGGGCCACATACTTTGATTTAAACTAAAAACCTTGCCCCTCCAAATCCCCACAAAAAATTTACTTTCGGAGAAAAAGTAGGAAGTTAACAAAAAAAAATAGTTAAATAATTGTGTAATAAAATTTTTTGGACTTTGTTTTCTACTTTATAATACGTGTTAAAAAAGAAAAAGGAGTATGTGGCCCGATCACATCGTAGCCGCACCGGTTCTAGACCCCTTGTTTTCTAAAGATAGTGTGAGATTAACATACAACCGAGAGATGTGTTTTGATATGGGGAGGAAAAAAAATCTTATGAGAGGAAAAAACAATTTTCATCAAACGGTCCACATCAGTTAATGCAACAAAACTTCCTCCCGTAAGATTTTTACTTCCTCCCTTGCAGCAAATCTCGTGGGAGATTAACATTGGCGAATCAGTTATCCGGATGTGGAAGGGGAAATTAAAAATGATTTCCATAAACGTTCGTTAAGAGACTCATAAATTAACTAGATGACCGCTACCATGGTGGGACGGCCGACCGAAGAAATCAGCGCGAAAGTATCATTTTTCCTGACACGGATAGTATCATTTTTTCTGACACAGGGTGCTAGTATCACTTTTCCTAAAACGGAAAATTAGCCGATGCATAAACCAAAATATGACTGCATAATGTGTTATGCATCCTTTGTGGTGGTTTGGATAATGGCTATGCATTCAATTTTCGAAAATTGTGCCTAAACTGAAAGTATCACTTTTCTTGAAATAGAGGGTGTACATCGTTTTATTAGTTGCAACGGAAAAGAAGTTGATGCATAAATCAAAATATGGTTACCTAAAGTATTATGTATCCTTTGTGGTGGTTTGCATAATGGATATACATTTAATTTCCAAAATTGTGCCTAAAATGATAAACACCTCCGAATTTTTGGTAAAACTCTTAATTTGATATTGTTGTTTGTACTTATTACGTAGATTTTTTTAAAACCATTCCAATGAGATAAAATTTGTAAAAATCCAAGGCACGGATTTTTAGATATGTTATATTAAAGTTTGGTTGTCAATTATATCCCTGAAAAAATAGGATACACAAGGAGTTATAATAATTGAAATAAAAGGAAGGGCAATTTGGAAATTTCCAGGGTATGACACCAAACCACCCAAATCCAATCTTTTTGTGTCAAATTGGAAAAAAAAATCATGTCCGACATTGACACAAAGTCACCATATATAGAGTCCTCCCTCACTACGCTCGGTCGGCCTAAATATTGGAAAAAGTGCGTGGAAGGGCCATTGTCTGGTTGTCATCTTTTTGAAAACCATTATTTTGGTGTCACTTTCTCTTGTTCTGTTTCATGGTGTTAACTCTCAGAATCTAGTACTTTGCTTCGCTAGTGTGTTGGAACACTATCTATTTGCATTCAACCTTTTTGATTCGAAAAATGGACGGATCATGCCTCGAGCCTTAAGTGAACTTAATCCACAAATGCTCAATCGTTTCTTTTTCTTGTGACTGTGTTGTGCGCACGTTGAGTAAGGGTCCTGCAACGTGCACGGATTTACAGCTAGAAACATCTTCAAGACACTAAAATCACTGAAAACTTCTCAATTTTTTAAAAAACATTTTTGTAACAGTTAATATTAGGGACATTTTGTTACCTTCATGTGATTTCTCAACATCAGTCTGCTTTTATAAAGCAAAGGCAGATTTTGGATGGGGTACTTATAGCTAATGAGTTGATCGACTCCATATTGAAGAGCAAGGTTCCTGGATCCTGTGCAAAATTGATTTTGAAAAGGCGTTCGATCATGTTAATTGGAAATTTTTAGACAATGCTCTAGAAAAGATGGGTTATGGTTCGAAGTGGAGAAGATGGGTGCAATGTTGTGTGGAACATGTGAGGTTTTCAGTTCTTATAAATGGTAGTTTATTTCAAGAGTAATAAGGGTATTAGGCAGGGCGACCCTCTATCACCCTTTTTGTTTCTTATTGTTGGTGAAGCCTTGTCTGCTATGATGCATAAAGCACAGGAGGATGGTTATCTCAGCGGCTTTCAGGTTTCTCCCAATGGAACCAAGGTAAGTCATCTATAATTTGCAGATGACACCTTAATATTCTTAGACACAAATATTGAGCATGTTAAGTTTCTAAGAATGCTTCTTCTTTGTTTCGAATTACTTATTGGTCTTCGTATCAATTTTTCTAAGAGTCACATGTATGATGTTGGCTATGAAGAGGACATGTCTCTTTTCACTTCTTTTTTGGGATGCTACAATTCTACTCTGCCTACTACTTATCTTGGTCTGCTCTTGGTGATAAGTATAAAGGAATCCATAAGTGGGACAAGATTGTTGATAGGTTCACTGCCAAGCTAGCTGGATGGAAGAGACCTTTTTTGTCAAGAACAGGTAAGATTATTCTTATTAAAAGTATTTTATCTAGTCTTACGGTTTGTTTTATGTCGTTGTTTGAGATGCCAAAAGCCATTGAATTAAAGCTCGAAAGAGAAGTTTGTTTGGAGTAATATAACTGGAAGTAGAAAAATTCATTTGGTAAAGTGGGATAAGGTCTGTCAGAAAAAACAAACATGGCGGACTTGGGATTAAGAAATTGAAATGTATGAATGATGCTCTCTTCGTTAAATGGTTGTGGAGATATGTCGAGGAGATTGATGCTTTGTGGAGAAAGATTGTTCATGATAAATACGGTGTAAATAATACATTTTGGCTGTCTAACTGTCCTAAAGGAAGTTTTGGTACTTCTGTTTGGAAGGGGATATGCTACGAAAAGACTTTTTCATCAAGAATATCAGATTTAAAGTTAACAATGGAGCTAAAACAAGATTCTGGGAGGATGCTTGGGTTTTAAACGAACCATTGGACATTTTATTTCCAAACTTATATGTTGTTGTCCGTTCTAAATTTTCTTCTGTGGCAGAAATTTGTAATGGCTCGGCTACATAAATATTAATAAGATGCAGGCCCCAAGATGACTTCCTACTGCGGCTAGAGAAGAATTGGAAATAATCTTTGATTGTATTGAAGACTACAACATTCAAAGTCACCATGAAGATATTTTGCAATGATCATTGTCTCCTAAGAATCACTTTACTGTCAAATCAAGCTATGCGAAGTTGGCAGAAATATCATTTGACAGATTGGATAATGATATTGGAGATGATTTTAATTTCATTTGGAGGCAGAAATATCCCCCCAAAGTGGCGTTTTTTATCTGGTGTTTGTTTCATCATCGTTTACCAACAAGAGATTCTCTCATTCGAAAGGGTATTAGTATGTACTGTACTCAGTACATAAAATGGTGATTAAAGATGGATAAACGTAAATTTGGGTTCCTAATGAACTCAGCCTCTGCTACTAAACTTTCAGATATTTCTCATTAAGAAGAAAAAAAGGAGTTCTTACACATTTAAAGTAAATGATTGACCTAACAACAACGAACAGATATTGGACACGCGTCAATATCTGATCGGTCTAACAATCACCCTATCACTAGCAATTATAAAGGCACCCCCAAAGTAATACTATAGGCAGACAAGTGCTGGCCAGACCAACAGGACTATGACATTGCCTACTGCTGGAAATGATCCTTGTCCTCAAGGATAAAATTGCGATAGTGCGATTTGATGGTAGCCATGTCTTCCCAAGTAGCATCCTCGGGTGATGAATTTGTCCACTGGATGAGTACTTGTCTGACTAGACTCTTGCCACGCAGGATGGATCTGGACTGAAGAGCTTTAGCAGGCACTATGATAACCTCTCCAGCATGATCAACAATGGGCAGAGTAGGAGAGGGAATGTGCTGCTTACCAGTGTGTTGCTTGAGTTGAGATACGTGAAAGACAGGATGAATCCTAGCCTGAGCTGGAAGCTGCAACTTGTAAGCCACTGCACCAATTTTTTGTAGAATAGGAAAGGGCCCATAGAACTTTGCAGAGAGTTTAAAATTCTTCCTGAGTGAAACTGAAGCTTGTCTATATGGTTGGAGTTTAAGGTATACTAAGTCTCCAACTTCAAAAGTTCTGTCTTTTCTTGTTTTGTCTGCAAAAAACTTCATCATTTCCTGAGCTTTTTGAAGTGACTCCTTAAGAAGATCGATCATTGCCTCTCTTTCCTTCAAGTATGTCTCCACAACAGCTACAGAAGTGGTGCTAGTGGATAGAAATGCCATATGAGGTGGGAGATAGCCATAGAGAGCTTGAAATGGAGACATTTTTAAACTAGTATGATAACTAGTGTTATACCACCATTCAACAAGGGGTAACCACTGACACCATTTACTAGGTTTATGACCAGTAATGCATCTTAAGTAAGTTTCTAGACATGAATTGACTCTTTCTGATTGGCCATCAGTTTGAGGGTGATAAGCAGTGTTGAGATTTAAACTAGTGTCCAAAGCCTTAAAAAGATCTTGCCAAAAGTGGCTAGTAAACATTATATCTCTATCATAAACAATAGAAGCATGGAGGCCATGAAGTTTGAATACCTGATCCAAGAATGCCTTTGCCACTAAAGCAGCTGTGTAAGGATGGTGCAGAGCAATGAAGTGGCTGTACTTGGTGAGTCTATCAACAACCACCAGTATCACACTTTTCCTGTCACTTAATGGTAACCCTTCAATGAAGTCCATTGTAATGTGCTGCCATGCATGTTCAGGGATTGGAAGTGGTTGTAAAAGGCCTGCAGGAAAAGTGCTCTCACCCTTATTTCTCTGGAAGATATCACATTCAGCTACAAATAGAAGTATGTCCTTCTTCATTTGAGGCCGAAAGAAATGGGACTTTTCCCTAGTATAAGTGGCATGCATTCCTGAGTGACCCACAACATTATAAGTATGGACAGTATGTAAAATGGAATGTCTTACTCCATTGCTAGCTCCCACATATAATCTAGACTTGTACCTCAATATGTCATCTTTGCAAGAATAATGCTGAGTAGAAGTAGCAGATACCAGTAGTTGAGTAATGAGTTGTTGAACTTTGGTGTCCCCAACATAACTTTGAAGAATGTCATGCATCCAATTTGGTTGAGAGACATATAATGCAGAGCAAGCATCCTGTGGAATTGGTCTCCTAGATAGAGCATCAGCAACCACATTTTCTTTACCTCTTTTGTATTTAATTTCATACTCAAAGCCAAGCAATTTCATGAGCCATATTTGTTGTAGAACTGTGGTGAGCCCTTGTTCCAAGAAGTACTTAAGACTGTGATGATCAGTTTGAATAACAAATTTGCTCCCTTGTAAATAATGCTTCCATTTATGCACAGCCTTGACAATTGCCAAAAATTCCTTTTCATAAGTTGACAAAGCTCTGGCTCTTGGTCCTAGGGGTGATCTAAAAAATGCAATTGGTTTACCTTCTTGAGTTAAGACAGCACCAAGACATGAATCACTGGCATCACTCTCCACAGTGAATTGCTTTGAAAAATCAGGCAATGCAAGGACTGGAGTGGTTGACATGGCTGACTTGAGTTGCTCAAATGCAGAGGTGGCAGCTGAAGACCAATGGAAGGAGTTTTTCTCAATAAATCTGTGAGAGGCTTACAAATAACACCATAGTTCTTTACAAACTTCCTATAGTAACCTGTAAGACCAAGAAAGCCTCTCAATTCTTTGAGAGAAGTAGGAAGTGGCCAACTCTGCATTGCTGTAATTTTGTTGGGATCAGCACAAACACCTTCAGGAGTAATAATATGGCCTAAGTATTCCAATTGAGACTGACCAAAACAACACTTAAATTTTTTTGCATATAACTGGTGTTGTCTGAGTAATGAAAAAACTATCTTCAAATGCTCAAGATGTTCAGACATGGAAGAACTGTAAATTAAGATATCATCAAAAAATACAAGAACAAACTTCCTCAAGTAAGGAGCAAAAACTTCATTCATAAGGGCTTGAAAAGTTGCAGGTGCATTTGTCAGCCCAAATGGCAATACTTTGAATTCATAATGCCCATGATGGTTCCTAAAAGCAGTCTTGTGAACATCCAAAGGATTCAATAATATTTGATGATAACCTGCCCTTAAGTCCAGTTTGGAAAGAAACAAAAATCCTTTAAGCTCATCCAATAGCTCATCCACAATTGGAATGGGAAACTTGTCCTTAATAGTGATGCTATTAAGCTTCCTATAATCCACACAAAATCTCCAGGTTTTGTCTTTCTTTTTGACTAAAAGAATTGGAGAGGCAAATGGGCTGTGGCTGCTTTGAATGATCCCAAAAGAGAGCATTTCTTTAACAAGATTTTCAACTACTCCCTTTTGAATGTATGGGCATCTATATGGTCTCTGATTTGGAGGTTGAGCACCAGGTTTTAAGGGAATAGAATGGTCTAAAGTTCTGTGAGGAGGTAAAGAATATGGCTCAGCAAATATATCATTATATTCAGCAAGGAGTGGTAATATTTGAGTTGGCACTGGAGGGGGTATAGGTGAGGTTGTGACAGAAAAAAAGTGACCAATGAGGCCATGTGTGTTTTTTTTCAAAAATTTCTTGACAGCTGAACTACTCATCATTAGCAGAGAAGGAGATGTGGTAGTGCCTTGTAAAGTAATTTTATGACCATTATGAAGAAAGGAAACACTTAGCTTAGCAAAGTTAAACACAACATCACCTAATTTCCTGAGCCAATCAGCACCTAATACCATATCACAGCCACCCAATAGAAACAATCTCAAATCTTCAGTAAAATGATAACCCTGCATACTCCAAGAAAGTTTAGAACAAATACCAGTACTCACAGTTTTCTCACCATTAGCAACAATAACTAGCATTGGGGAAGTTTGCTCAACCCTACATTTGAGCTTAGTAGCTAAAGAACAATCCAAGAAACTAGTTGTGCCACCAGTATCAATAAGAATGGAGATAGATTTGCTCTTAAGAAGACCAGGGATTCTTATGGTATCACCTGTAACATAACCGGTGAGGGCATGAAGGGAAATCTCCATGTCAGGGTCAATTGGGGATTCCACAGCTTCCTCAAAAATTTCTTCATCCTGCTCTTGGTCTTGGGAGTCAGAACTCTCAGCTTGAACCATAAACAATTGTTACCTACCCTTACACTGATGGCACATTGGGTAAACTTCATCACAATTATAACAGAGGCCCTTATTTCTGCGAATGCGCATTTGATCTGGTGTGAGTCTTTTAATGATTGGGTTAGCTGATGAAGGTTTAAGGGGTGTGGGTGAGTAAGCTTTTGGAGTGGTAGGAGCTGACTTTGAAGTAGTGTATGAGGTAGAGATTGGTTTAGGAGGAAAATTTGTACTAGAGAAAGCTCTAGAGGCAATAAAGGAGCTGGAGGATGGCTTAACAGGCTTAGAAAAAGTAGATTGACATTTCTGCTCTTCCATTCTGGCTAAGGAAAAAGCTTGTGCAAGTGATTTTGGGTAAAACATAGCAACAAAATTGCGCAATTCCTCCTTTAAGACACTAATAAAACTCATAACGAAATAATGCTCACTTAATGAAGGATTGTTAGCAATCATAAGAGCTTTAAGAGCTTCAAATTCCTCAAAATATTCCTCCACAGAATTAAGCTGTACCAACTTATTAAAACTACCAATAAAATTTTCTTCAACTGGATTTTCGAATCTAGAACAAATACCATGAGCAAATTCATACCAAGTTATGCAAGTTCGACCAACCTGAAAATTGAGAAACCATTTATTAGCCTTGTCGTCCAAATAGATCGTTGCTATATCCACACGGCGAGGTTCGTCAATGTTGTGAAGGAAAAAATAACGATCACATTTATGGATCCAACCACGAGGATTGTCGCCATCAAAACGAGGAAAATCGAGTTTGGGAACTCGATTGTAGTGATGTTGAGTGCCCCCCTGAGTGAAGGTACCAAAGATTGGAGAAGTTTCTTATGGTATTTCTCCGTTTATTCCACCTGCATCGTCAGTGGATCGTGATGGTGAGGGTAATCGAGATAGAATTTCGTCGAAACGTTTGTTAATCACTGTAAGATTAGAATCAGCCTTTTGTTGTTGGAGTAGTAGCTTGTCTTCCAGAGTAGTAAAACGATCTTCAGAGCTAACCTGATTCCGTTGAACCAGTTCTAAAAAATCTTTCACCGTTTTGATATCGGAAGCACCCATCGGAAAAAATGGGTTGGCTCTGATGCCAAACGTACTGTACTCAGTACATAAAATGGTGATTAAAGATGGATAAACGTAAATCTAGGTTCCTAATGAACTCAGCCTCTGCTACTAAACTTTCAGATATTTCTCATTAAGAAGAAAAGAAGGAGTTCTTACACATTTAAAGTAAATGATTGACCTAACAACAACGAACAGATATTGGACACGCGTCAATATCTGATCGGTCTAACAATCACCCTATCACTAGCAATTATAAAGGCACCCCAAAGTAATACTATAGGCAGACAAGTGCTGGCCAGGCCAACAAGACTATGACATAGTACCCCGGCAACTTGTGTTTTCTGTGATAAGGATGAAACTGCAAAACATTTATTTCGCATTGCAGTTATGTGAGTGAATTATGGGTCACTTTTAGGAAGAAAATGAAGATGCAGTTTGTTATATTAGATGATATTTCTACTGGTCACTTATGGAATTTGATTGTCGCTGCCATTATGTGGTGTACGTGGAAGGAACGGAATTCTCGCATCTTTACTTCAAAGGAACACAATGTTGCTCATACCACTCGCATGATAAAGTACTCTTTTAATATTGTTGTTGAGAATTGGTTTAGTGTTTATTTCGAATCACCTTAGTTTTAGAGGTTTTTGGGATCTTTGTTTTTCAGGATCTCTTTTTCTCTTCTCTTTTCTATTTCTTTCCTCCCTCTTTGGGTGGGTATAATCCCTTTGTACTCCCATTTTGATCTAATAAAATCTTCGTTATCGATCAAAAAAAAATATTAGGGTCATTTTTAAAAACCACAACGCCTATAACCATGCTTTAAAAAAAAATCGCCTTTAACCATTACTACCTTTGTCCGGCGAAAAATAGATTCTCCATTTGTGAAATGTGATGGCTATGGTGGTTTGGGATTGGCAAGAAATCACTTGCCAAGAACTATATATGACGGTCCTAAATGAAGTGGGATGACCACTAGGGAATAATTTTAAGAATGCGATTGTAAGCTTAGATGTACATTTTCTCCAGATAAGTAGGATTCTAAGACAGTAATATTAACAGTCAGTCAGCCTTGTCCATTATGAACTGAGTTACCGGAGAATTTCAGCACCCATATATGCTAATATTACATATTCTAAGGATATTAGCATATATGGGTGGTGAAACTTCCCGGTATCCCAGTTCAATATAGAGAAGGGTGATTACGTCAAGGATCATGTAATTTTTTAGACGGGACCATAACAAAAATTCTATTTGATCCGTGACATTGAACAACATAAAAATTGCACTCTTATAATCAAACACGAAAATGAGAGCTCTATTTTCGCTGGCGGGGTGGGGCCCGTCCATTGTGTGTGTGAACAAGTTTTATTGGTCGACCAAAGGGAGACCTTCTATAGGGTGACTCATATGGATTTTGTCCGTCACACTTTTGTGGTCCTCAAAATTGAATTTGAAGAAACAAATTAATTCTTCAAAATTAATTGAATCTCGATCGTTTTTTTTCAAACTTTTTGCAGTAGAGAGATCTTAATCATGATATCTCTTATCAATTGTAAGAATTTCCGAAAAAAATCATCCATGATCAAAGAATTTCTAGATTGAAATTTCAATAAAAAAACAAATCATGAAATCTTAATTTTTCGATTATCATAGATTTTACGTCGTTTTTCTTCGAAAATCTTCCATAATAGAGTTAATAATCATTGTATCTCATACGGGTTGAAGGGAATTTGGATGAATTCAATTAAAATCGATGAACTGTGAGTTTCAAAATTACCCAGAAAAACGGGTTTGCGGGGACAAAACCGGGCGAAGAAGAAAGGATCCATGGGTCATTTTGTAATATATATAAACGTTCCAAATAAAGTGTTGCGACCGTTGCAAATTCTCAGGATTATGTGACTTTCAAACCGTGGTTAAATAATTTAGAACGTTTATATTTGTTGCAAATATTTCTTGGTTTTTTTGGTTGACCCCACTCCACTGCTGCAGCAGTAATCTAGTATAGTTTAAAGTGGCGGTGCATATAGAACAACTCTAGTTACAAAGAGATTAACATTGGGATGATTGGTTGGTTAATTAAAGAATCCTATTATTGGGGATGCAACCCAATTGAGTTTTAGAGGTTTCAATGGATCATGAAATAATAAATGCAGTAACCCCTTATATCCAATTACTTTTATTAATTCCTAATATACCCTCAATTAAATTAGTGTTAATTAGGGTGATTAATTAAACTAATTACGATTAATGTATAGATTAGGATGAACACGCAATTGGGGATATATAAACTAATTGGGGGATATAAGAAAAAGACAAAAACGAGATTTAAATAGTAAAATAAGGTCACCCCTATCCGGGTAATTTATAATTCCTAATCTACCCCTCACTAATCATGTTTAGTGGTTAATCATAATTAGATAAGTTAATAGATTAGTATAAATCATTATCATTGAATTTGTTGATGCAACAACATTAACTAGTACAACTGTTACCACTGTGGGAGGCCGACCGAAGAAGAATCTGAAGATGGGTTTGTCTGCGACTACTTTCGCCCCATTTCAGAAAAAGTGATACTTTCGCCTTGTTTCAAAAAAATTGATAGAAACGGGGCGAAAGTATCACTTTTTCTGAAATGTAGCGAAAGTATCACTTTTTCTGAAACAGGGCGAAAGTATCACTTTTCCTGAAACAGAATGTGAAAGTATCACTTTTCCATGAACGGAAAATTAGTCGATCCATAAACCAACACGATGTGTATACATCCTTTGTGGTGGTTTGCATAATAGCTATGCATTCATTTTTCGAGAATTGTGCATAAAGTGAAAGTATCACTTTTCTTGAAACGGAGGGAGTACATCGTTTTATTAGTTTCAACGGAAAATTAATTGATGCATAAACCAAAATATGGCTACATAAAGTATTATGTATCCTTTGTGGTGGTTTGCATAATGGATATAGATATACATCTAATTTTCTAAAATTGTACCTAAAATGATATATACCTCCGAATTTTTCGTAAAAACTCTAAATTTGATATTGTTTTTTGTACTCATTGCGTAGATTTTTTTATAACTTTTCCAACGATATAAAATTGTAAAATTCCAAGACATGGATTTTTAGATATGTTATATTAAAGTTTGGTTGCCAATTATACCCCTAAAAAAATAGGATACATAAAAAATTATAATACAATTTGACACTTATATCTGTTTTCCCTTCCTCTTTGGTTTATTTACGAAAATGTCTAATACCTATAGCCCTTCATTTTTGGTTTATTTACGAAAATGTCTAATACATATTGTCTTTCCTCTTTGGTTTATTTACGAAAATGTCTAAAGGGAAAAAAAGAAAAATATGATTTAGAGGGTCATTTTTGGCTTTTCGGCCCGGACCATTTTCAATCTTTTTGTGTCAATTTATCACTTAGATTTTACAAAAAAGTAGCCATATAAGGTCCTCCCTCGCTTCGCTCGGTCGGCCCAATCAAGATATTTATGATCATGAAGGTTTAGGTGAAGAACCAACCAAGGAAAGTAAACAAGTTGAACATACAAGTGCTCCAACAACATTGAAATTTGATTTTCTTTTCATTGAATTCGCCATTGTTACGCCTGAAAACCTTAGTGGTGGCATAGTAAAAGTATGAATACCATGCCGGTAGGGACCAAATCGGCATGGTATTCATACTTTCACCATGCCGATACACAATATCCCCCAATTTTGAAATCGTAGTCGGGATTTTAAATATGAGAATGCTCCTTAAGTACACTGCCGGCACAGAAAGTTCATTATCGAGCATGCCGGTAGTAGTGCCGGCATGGTACATTGCTTAACTTGCTGTGCCGGCACATGATGCAAATTTCCCAGAAACTTGATATTTTTCCACTTGGTTATCGGCATTGATAGATTTCTATCGAGCATGCCGGCAATTGATAATTTCGGCATGGTATTCATACTAAAAACAATGCCGGCATAGTAAAACGGCATGGTATATATACTAAAACTATGCCGGTACGCGAAACCGTCATTGTAATGAATACAATGCCGGTATTAACTAAAACTGAAAATTTTCAGTTACAATTTTTGATTCTAACCTAAACGAATTCTTTTAAAACAAATCGATGATTAGGTTTCTTTCAAGGAGGCATATTTATATAATAAATTAATCTCCAAAGAAAATTTTGAAACAACGATGAAATCGATGACGAAGAAATAAAAATCAAAGAGAGGAGCCGGCTGAGAAGGAGAAGAAAAGAGAGAAGGAGAAGAGAAAAAGAAAAGAAGTTCAAATACTAAAGGGTATTTTAGTATTTCCATACCAAAAAATCACCCATTAGCAGAAACTATTGGATGGGGATATTAATTCATATCCCCCAATTAATTTATATATCCCCCAATTGCGCGTTCTTAATCATTCAACTAATTTTTTTGAAATCAATTTGTTTTTTCATTAAATTTTTTCTTCTCTTTTTTTGTTTGATTCGGTAGAAAAATTCAAAGATTTTTTTAAAATTTTAATGAAAATCAACTACCTAATATGATGAAGTACTCAAACTTAATTCCCAATAACAACTTTGTTGATTCAATACCAATAGAAATCGGGGAAAATCTGTTTTTTTTTTTTTTGCAGTTGCGGTTGAGAAATATTGTCGACCTAGCCGTGAATAATAATTTACGGCACGGAATTGAAGATTTCCCAACCATATCCCAGCCGATTTTATTTCCTCTTTTGTCGGTATCAGAAACAATTACGACTAGGTTTTCCTAGCCGTAGAAACTTTTTTACGGTTGGGAGTTCTTTTATAGAATTGTCGATGGTGGATTTTTGACGAAGGTCATATTCGTAAAATCATATCGAAAAATTATGTATCTCTGATCGGTATTGGAATCATAAGAAATTTATATCTTCACAAGAGGTGAATCGCAGTTCTGTAATATCATGACAATAATAATATATGATGGCGATAGTAGGGTTTCTGAGGCAAAACTTTTAATATTCCATATATTTCATGATTAAAGCCGAAAGACTCAACACATTTGTTGAATTCGGAATTCATCTCTGGTGTCTGAATCAACCCATAATAATATAAGATGTTGATCACATCATATATATATGCTCCTAGACATATTGCATGCTAGTATAGAGCAACGAATTAATTAAATCTAGTCGTAGTATTCATCGGATTGAATTCCTAGAAATTATGCACTAATTAAACCCTAATATTCACTTACTCGGGATCTATGCTTTTCTCGGTCGAATTCCAAGGAAAGTAATGGATATTTACCTTTCGGGCATTTGGGGCACCCTGAGTAAGCCCCGAGTAAGAGGCACGGGTGTATTCGGTAATAATTCTCAAAGGAGCATCCATGGAAAAACTCGGATTGGAAGCCTGATCAAAGAAGGAAAAGAAAGAGAGATAAATAATAATAAAATAATATAATAAAATAAAGGAAACTGTGTGGTGGGCCCACCGGCCGGCCGGCTAGGCATGCCGCCGGTTTGGTCGGTCCCTTTCCCCCTTTCCTTAATATTTTATTATTAAAACTCTTGTTTTATTTTTCATACCATAGTGTTCCTCTTTCAATAAAAACTCATGAAACTTCCATATTTTTCCATGAACCATGTGGTTAGCAAAGCAAGTGGTCCCTCAACCACCATGACCTGTCTTTCTACCATCATGAGAAATATTAAAATACCATGACCTGTCTTTCTACCATCATGAGAAATATTAAAATAATATTATTTTAATATTTTTAATAGCGGTCCTTTCACCACTATTAAGAGTTTCAGTCAAACTCAAATTCTTCATGCAAGGATGAAACAATGCTCGATGGACCATCAGAAAATACGAAAATTCTCATGATTGGTCCGCAAAGAGCATGGCGACACGGGCATGCCACCATGACTGGTCATGGTCGTCCCTTTGGCTTGCGGAAGCCGGTACCACCTCTCTTGATGATTTTTACCTAATTAATCATCCAGAGTCCATGTTTGGTTCAAACTCCTTCCTACAACTGGGAATGGTCGTCCACTCACCATCAAATGGTCCCAAAACCACCAAGGGACGGTTCTACACTTATTGGTCGGTCCTTCCTCTCTCCATGATTAGGTTCTACTACCTATTTCTCAGACAAGCACAATTTTAATAATGATTAAACAACAATTAATCATCCTTTCACCAACTACTCTGCAAAGCAGTTTGGTAAATGCTCAGTCTAGCATCCAGACACTACATGCATGGTCGTCCATCACTTATAGAGGTTGTCCCTCTCTCATCCATTGGTGGATTCTCAATCGATTATTCGTTGATCAAAATTAGGGTTTTGAACCTAATGCTCGGCAAAACATAATTCTGAACAGGATCAAACACCAATAATTTTTATATTGATCCAGCAATCAATACTTTAATTAATTAAATGATATTCGGTCCGGCTACCATTATTTTTAATTAATATTTTATTTGGTCTTACTACCAAATATTCATGGAGCAATACTTGCTATAATCATCAATGATCCCTTTATCAATACCCTAATTGCTTCAGCTAGCAATGGGCATGGATAAGAACCATTTCTGCCAATTCTAACAATATTGATTCAACTATCCATATTTAATTGCTCAAAGCAGTATTCCTCATAGTATTTCTCATGATGATTCAACTATCAACATTCGAGAATTGCATACTGATCGAGCTATCAGTATTTTATTGGTTCATCAACCAACATTTGGTTCGTCAGTCAACCATTATTTTAATATTATAATCTCCCTATGTCATTCGACTGACTCATGCCACATGGATCGAGATGAACCATCCATGATCATTCAACAATGATTATTGTCATACTGTTAAGTGCTCAACGCACCAACAAAATGGTTTATGATCGATCCAGCAATGTCATTAAACCTATAACGATCATTCAAATATTATTACTACTTAAACTAGCATAATGATAAGTCCACGACTATCAGTGGCCTAATTCAACGTCCATAGTCCATGAAACATATCGTTATTCCAGCAAACACTTTATGCTTCATCCATCATAATTATGAACTTCGACTGTTCAGTTCATCAATTAAGACTCATAGTCTTAGGACAAAGATTGACCACTCACACATGATACATCAATTCATGTCACACGGGGGGATATCACTAGGTTTTTGGTCTGGCGGCCTACAGCACGTGTGATGTGAGGTACATCCACGACGAGAGTTGTGGTAAGTCGTGCCAGCAATTAAAGGAGAAAATGGAAAGTGGATGATCGATCAACCAAGTCATTCATGCGACATGGAAGTGGTTTTGACACGATCTCCCACTTCTCCATCTTTCCACTTCTTTCAACTGTCACCACTTACAGGAGATTGATGTGATGCTATAAATAGGTTTCTCAACCTATGATCTGATAAAAACACTAAGACTAATCACTATCAAGTTATCAAACATGAAAAAAGCTGGGGTCTAACAACCACACCCAATATTTCGTTTAGGAAATCTGTATGGACAAACTCCAATATACTTTCAAGAGAATCAACAAAACAGTCAGGCTCAATCAAGGAAAAGGATATCCAAGAGTTGTATCTATGTTTCTTAATGTAATCATCAAATCAAACAGATAGAAATCCGTGAGCCTGATTAATATAAGAAATAACTTGGACGGTATCAAAAACCAATATCCAAATGTCAATCAATTCAATCAATAACCAAAAGGTCGGATTCAAAAATTGATTGAACTTACGCACAACCTGTGATATTTCAATTATATAAACAAATATAATGATGAAAACAAATAACACAGACACAACAAATTTTGTTAACGAGGAAATCGCAAATGTATAAAAAACCTCGGGACCTAGTCCAGCTTTGAACACCACACTGTATTAAGCCGCTACAGACACTAGCTTACTACAAGTTAACTTCAGACTGGAATGTAGTTGAGCCCTAACCAATCTCACACTGATCAAGGTACAGTCGCGTTCCTTACGCCTCTGAATCCTAGCAGGACTCTACACACTTGATTCCCTTAGCTGATCTCACCCACAACTAAGAGTTGCTACGACCCAAAGTCGAAGACTTGATAAACAAATCTATCTCACTCAGAAATACCCACGACTTTTGTTCCGTCTTTCGATAAATCAAGGTGAACAGGAACCAATTGATATATCGGACTTATATTCCCAAAGAACAGCCTAGAAATATCAATCACCTCACAATAACTTAACTATATGGTAGTAGAACAAGTTATTGTGGAATCACAAACGATGAGACAAATATGTTTGTGACTACTTTTATATCTTACCTATCGGAGAGAAATCTCGAGCAAATCTTAGAAAAGATAGTACTCAATACGATAGAACAAAGTAAGATCAGAACACACAACCACAGAGAAAATAGTTGGGTCTGGTTTCAGAATCCTAATGAAGTCTTTAAGTCGTTAACCTATAATGGTTTTAGGAAAAACCTAGGTTAAAGGAGAATCAACTCTAGTCGCAACTAGTATCACACAGGAAGGTATGGTATTAGGTTTCCCAGTTGCTAGAGTTCTCCCTTATATAGTCTTCAAATCATGGTTTGATAACTTTGGGACAAAGCAATCAATATTCACCGTTAGATGAAAACCTGATTAGATTCAAGCCAATATCTTTCAACCGTTAGATGGTCTTGGCTTGTTATACACAAATAAAATGTACCTTCATTTAGATATGGGTAACCGTACCTAAACGTGTACACTTAGTTGGCTCAACAATAGTTAACCGAAGTTAGCCATATGAACACTTTCATATCAACCTTGTTCATCTTAACACAATTAGTTCAAATGACTCAAATGAAACTATTTATAGAGTTATTCAATTGTTTATATTCGCATAGAACAAGACACAATTGAAGCAAAATTGGTTTTTGATTCACTTGAATCAATTCATGAACATTATAGCCACAGTTTGCAAAGATTGCATTCCTTATTATATAAATATATTTGTTCATGAGTATGTAAACATACTTAACCGATTTTAGAACTTAACCCACTCAAGTATGCAAACATGTACGCATACCTAGAGTTGCCGAACTTGGTCTGTGTCCGCCAATATGCAAACATGTACGCATACTATCATGCACAACCGAACTCAGTTGAAGTTAGTATGCAAACATGTACGCATACTATAGTTCTCGGACTTTAACTGTTAAATCAGTATGCATTAGATTCCTGGACCTGGAATACTTTTACAACAGTTAGCATACAAGTACGCATACTGTGCAATATTCAGTCAATGGTTAATTGTTCTAAACTCCCATTTCAATCATTGAAACATTTTTAGAAGACGAGAATAGCTGTCTCACACAAACTATTAGCTTCAAAGCAATTTTCAAGTGATCAAATGATCAATACGAAACATTCCGAGTCTACATCAAATGACTATCTCACACAAATCATATAAGATGTTACCATGCAATTTTCACATGATCATCTTTTGAATTTCGTCAAGAATATAAGATGAACTTGGTTAAAGGAAAATCTTACCAACACATATTTCGACAAATAACTCAGCTCGAAATATCAAATGTGTATAATAGCTATACGACTTTGTCTCAATAGGAGATAGAGTAGAAGTAGACTTCTGAGTGATAGATGAGTTTAAGTCTCCACATACCTTTTTTTGATGAAGTTCCACAAGCTCCCCTTAGTAGTTCTTCGTCTTCAATCGATGAACACCGTGAAGTCTAAAGCTCAACTACACATTATATCCTAATCCGAGACATAGCTATAAGTAAACTAGAAATCAAGACTTGTAGTTTTGATAGCTAAACTTGACAAACAAGCTTGAGATAGAAACGCTTGCAAGTTCGACCGAGCAGAGCTCTAACAATCTCCCCCTTTGTCAATTTTAGTTAAAAAACTGTCAATACATATGGATTACAAAATAAATAAACTTTATAACTTCTCATTCAAATGCTTGATTTCCTTGTTCTTCAACATTACTCGAAATCTTTGTCACTTCCAAGTACTCTAGCGATTCTGAACGTGTTCAACTCAGCATCATAGTTGGTGAAGATCTGTAGCCATAACAATGAGAAAACAGTTGCTCTCAATCATTGTTATGCATTGTCATATTATTATTACACAACATCAAAGTTCAATTGTATCACAACTTTGACAACAATACTATGTTGATATGTATAACTCCCCCTTAGTCAATACTTCTTCTCACAATGAAAACCACTCCCCCTTACATAATGATCCATAAACCATATGTATTTGTAGTGTGAACTACACAATAATTCTCCCCCCTTTTGTCAATATAAATTAGCAAAGGTACGAAAACTAGCGGGATCATAATGAAATTCTCATAGAGATACTTCATGACTAAAAGAGAACATATCAACTTTGTTTCGAAGATTTCACATAGTCTAAACTTAATGTATTCATCAAGGAGTTTATAAAGATACAAGAAAACTCCTACGAAATTCCACAGCCGCCCTCCCCACAAAGATTTGGCAATTAAGCACAAGTTCAATTAAGAACTCTCCCCCATAAAATGTCATTCCCGAAAGAACAACAAGAGCGACCTTACTTTTAAGAGAAAAGAAAGATTTCTTTGGACATTAACAAATTACAAGAGACATGAATTCGTATCCAGAAAACTAAATTAAATTAACCACAAGAGAACCCATGATTAATTTAATCGGAAATGCTCAACATTAGAAAACTTACGGAGTCGTACAGTACTTTCACATAGAAGTGGATAAGGGAAAGATCAATATTGCGGAATATTCAAAGATTCATTATATTTTTCATCAAAATTTGCATAATGATACCATAGACTTATTCTTTGTCATCAAAAGTTCATTATATTTTCCATCAATATTTGCACAAAGACATATAATAGACTTAACTTTTGAGCATATATGGGACAATCATAGTTCACAAACGTAAACACACATATCCCATAACAATTTTTGCAATATATAAAACCAATAAAGGTTAATACTGCAAAATCATCTTCCAAATAACTTAGAATTTGAATAAATAAATCTAAAAACATTGCAAGATGAAAAACGTTGGCAATAACTATGTGTAATCACAATAATTGTTATTCCAATCCCTATTTACCCTTCTTAAAACACAAGAATAAATTCTCATAAGAAGTTTCATAGACATTAAGATTCTTGAAAAATTCTTTATCGTTCCTGAACCCCTTGTCGTAAACAGACATTGTAACATAAGGTTCGTTAAGAAAGGAGTCAATTCCAACGAACCTTCTAGACTGATGCCGAACCAGGGCCTTCTGAATTTCAAGAGTTCTTAGAACAATAACCTTTATTTGCTGAATCTCCTTTCTTGTTTCCTTTAACTCCTCAAGAACACCAGAAAACTTTTGAAGATTTGAAGGGTCAGCCCTTGGTTTCCTCACATTCTTTCTTTTTCTTTTCAAAGTTGAGGGTAAAGAAGATTTATCTTTTTCCTTCATGATTGATGGCTTAACAATCTGTTAGAGCACTTCTCAGTCGAACTCGCAAGCGTTGCTATCTCAAGCTTGTTTGTCAAGTTTAGTTGCCAAATCTATAAGTCTTGATTTCTAGTCTGCTTATAGCTAAGTCTCGGATTAGGATAGAAAGTGTAGTTGAGCTTTAGACTTCACGGCGTTCATCAAGACCCGCCCATCATACCCAAACCCGCCCGTACCCGCTAATTCTGTGGGTTTTTAATCCGAACCCGCCTGTTGTGGGTGCAGGGTTGGTTATGAAAATAAAAACCCGTTGTCTATGGGTGCGAGGTTGGTTTTAGCTAATACCCGCCCAAACCCGCCCGAAAAACCCGCTAACTATACATCATTGATAAAACTAATCGGAAGTCCTTGATCCTTGAGGATGCTAGGAGGAGAGACTTGAAGATGATAGAAGAGACATGAGTCACTTACTGTTGGTCTGGAAACTTTTATTGTTTAATTTTTAATTTGAACTTTAAAGTAGTCGTACTGTTTAAACTTTAAACTTGTTTTTATTGGAAGTACTAGTGTACTATGTAGACTAGTACTTGTTTAAGCTTAACAATGAAGACTTATGTAGTTATGTTTATGGTTTTTTTTTCTCTAAGTTATCAAGAACTTAAGTAAGTAGTTTATTTAAACTTTAAAACTTGTGTGTGAATGATTATTGAATATAAAGCGGGTTTAAACCCAAACCCGCCCAACCCGTAGCGGGCGAGTAACAAAACCCGCCCGCTGTTTGTGGGTGCGGGGTTGGTTATGAAAATAAAAACCCGCAGTCTGTGGGTGCGAGGTTGGTTTTAGCTAATACCCGCCCAAACACGCCCATGTGCAGCCCTAACTGAAGACGAAGAACTACTCAAGGGAACTTGTGGAACTTCATCAACAAAAGGTATGTGTAGACTTGAACTCATCTATCACTCAAAAGTCTATCTACTCTATCTCCTATTTGATACAAAAGTCGTATTGCTATATAGACTTCATTTATACACATTTGATATTTCGAGCCGAGTTTATCTCGCTTATCTATTTCTCGAAATATGTGTTGGTAAGCTTTCGTTTTAACCAAGTTTATCTTTTATTCTTGACATAATTCAAAAGATGATCATGTGAAAATCGCCTTGTAACATCTTACATGATTTGTGTGATACAATCATTTGGTGTAGACTCAAAATGCTTCGTATTGATCATTCGATCACTTGAAAATTGCTTTGGAGCTAATAGTTGTGTGAGACATCTACTGTCGTCTTTTAAGAATGTTTCAATGATTGAAATGAGAGTTTAGAACATGTAACCATGATTGGATATAAACATAGTGTGTGTATTCACATTTGTGTAAAGTCCAAGTCCGGGAACCATGGTATGTGTACACGTACGCGTACTGGTTGGTGAATGAAAGTCCGGGAACTAAGTATGCGTACCCGTACGCGTACTGGCGTAAGTTCAGGTCCCATGAATTTCTGCTGGAGTTTGGAAGTGTACTAGTATGCGTACACGTTCGCCTATTGGTGAAACCAAACTCGGTCTGGCTACTTAGGTATGCGTACACTTTTGAATACTTGAGTAGGTTATGTTCTAAAATCGGTTTGTTCATGAACTAATACATTTATATATTAAGGAATGCAATCTTTTGCAAACCGTGGCTATAATGTTCATGAAATGATTCGAGTGAATCAAAATCGATTTTGCTTCAATTGTGTCTTGTATACTTCTATGAGAATATAAACAATTGAACAACTCTCTAACTAGTTTCATTTGAGTTGAACTAGTTGTGAAGAAGATGAATAAGGTTGATATGAAAGTGTTCATGTAGCTAACCTCGGTTAACTATTGTTGAACCAACTAAGTGTACACGTTTAGGTACGGTTACCTTTATCTAAATGTTGGTACATTTTATTTGTGTATGACAAGCTAAGTTCGATCTAACGGTTGAAAGATATTAGCTTGAATCTAATCAGGTTTTCATCTAACGGTGAATATTGAATGCTTTGTTACCAAGGTAACATTGATCGCAAACCCTGATTTGGAGACTATATAAAGAAGAACTCTAGCAACTGGGAAACCTAATCCCCACACCTCCTATGTGATACTAGTTGCGACTAGAGTCGATTCTCCTTTAACCTTAGATTTTTCTAAAACCCAGTAGGTTAATGACTTAAATACTTCAGTGGGATTGTGAAGCCAGACCCAACTATTTTATCTGTAGTTGTGTGTTCTGTTCTTGCTGTTTTCTATTGTGATTGAGTACTATCTTCTTTAAGATTTGCTCGAGATTTATTCTCCGATAGGCAAGATTGAACAGTAGTCACAAACACCTTCGTCTCATAGTTTGTGATTCCACAATATCTTGTTTCGTTAATCGATTAAGATTATTTTGAGGTGATTGATAATACTAGGCTGTTCTTTGGGAATATAAGTCCGGTTTATCAATTGGTTCCTGTTCACCTTGATTTATCAAAAGACGGAACAAAACTCGTAGGTATATCTGTGGGAGACAGATTTATCTATTCAATAGACTTTTTTGTGTGATACAGGTTTGTTTAGTCTTCGACTTTGGGTCGTAGCAACTCTTAGTTGCGGGTGAGATCAGCTAAGGGAATCAAGTGCGCATAATCTGGCGTGGTTCAAGAGGCGTAAGGAACGCAATTGTACCTTGATCATTGTGAGATTGGTTAGGGCTCAACTACATTCCAGTCCGAAGTTAACTTGGAGTAGGCTAGTGTCTGTAGCGTCTTAATACAGTGTGGTGTTCAAATATGGACTAGGTCCCGGGGTTTTTATGCATTTGCGGTTGCCTCGTTAACAAAATTTCTGGTGTCTGTGTTATTTATTTTCCGCATTATTTTTTCTATATAATTGAAATATCACAGGTTGTGCGTAAGTTCAATCAATTAGATAATCCAACCTTTGGTTGTTGATATAAATTGATTGACACATGAACATTGGTCTTTGGTACCGTTCAAGTTATTTCTTATATTCAATCGGGCTCGCAAATTCTTATTTGTTTGATTGCAGATTGAATTGAGAAATTGAGATATAACTCTTGGATATATTTCCATTGATTGAGTCTGACTGTCTAGTTGATTCTCTTGGAATTATATTGGAGTTAGTCCATACATATTGCTAAGCGAAATATTGGGTGTGGTTGTTAGACCCCGGCTTTTTCACAATCATATTAACATCTTTTCCATCAGAAGTCATGATGCTTGGAGTCTCCATACAAATATGGGCACAAAACAAGCTCTACAAGCAAACTTGTGATAAAAAGAGTTTTCAGAGAAGGAAAAAGGAATGTAAGGTTACGGAACCTTTATACAAAGTAAGAAGATTCACGTACGCACAACTCACTACCCTAAAGAAGGCATAATTTTGATTTTAACCCTCTTTTATTGATCAAACATGGAAACCCTAGGATATGAAAAGATCAACAGAATTCAAAAAAAACAAAAAAAAAAACAAAGCATTTTCTTTTTCCTAAAGCCTGAAAGTGCTTAACTCTTGTCTCTTTGGGATTAGTCACTTGAGACAAGATGCACAACCAACACAATTAAGCTGTGTTGGGGTGAACAATAATCTGTCCACCATGACCTTTTTGAAAAGAATTCCTATAATCCTCTTTCATCGAATGTTTAGACCATGTTATTTTCTGTAGTGGTCTAACTTTTTTTTTAGAAATAACTACTTTGGAGAAGAGTTGAGTTTACATACCTCAGAAGACTTCTGAATGAGTTTTAGCTTGTTTGCTAATCGATTTGCTCTCCGTTGAAGTTTGTTGACATATCTTATCTTATGTTTGTACTTGAAACACTTAGAGAGTTCGTGACCCTTGAGAGTACAATAAGAACATGCCAATGTGGAGGATGGTTCAGACGCCACAGCGGAGCAAGCTGCTAGACAAATTTTAGAACCTGAAATATTAGAAATATAATTTCCAGTAGATAGAGAAATATCCATTTTATCCTCCAGAACCGTTGAAGAAGTTTCTCCAGGAAAAATATCAAGATTGATGTGAGTATTAATTGCTACAATTATAAAAATCAATATTTTCGGCAAGGAGCAGAACACTTGATTTTCCATCTTCATTTGAATCATAGTGATCAGACATTTCATCAAGAGTTGCAGCAAGACCTTTGTTCCCAGTGTATTTTCTACGATTTGGACACTCATTGGGAAAATGACCAAAAACTTTACACTTGAAGCACTGAGGCATATCCTCATCATCAGTATCGACTGTGTCCCTGTTTTTAGGAGGTACACGGTCATGAGGTTTAACTGATGATCTAGGCTTATCTCTGACAAACCGTTTACTTATCTTTAAAAGAAGATCTCTAAACTGTCTTATGATCAGAGAGACTGAGTTATCAAGATCTTCATCTGACGAATCAGTCTCAATAGGATCAGCCACAGAGTTGCCAACACATTTACTTTTGTCAAACAATTTTGTGTTCTTTTGTGCTTTGAAAGCAATATCCTTTCCAACTTTGGATGTATGCTCATGATCAAAGATCTTTAACTTCCCAACCAGAGTATTTCTGGATAAAGTATTAAGGTTATTTCCTTCAACGATGGCATGTTTCTTAGAGTCGTATTTGGCTGGCAACAATCTGAGAATTTTCATCACAATGTCCTTTTCATGAATAGTCTTACCCAATGCAAAAGAAGCATTAACAATTTCAGACACTTTGTAATTAAACTCATCAAATGAATCTTCACCAGCCATACGAAGGTTTTCCCAGTCAGAATTTAGGTTTTGAAGCCTAGCTTCATATTCAGAGGAATTCCCTTCGAATACAGTTTCTAAGATATCTCAGGCTTCTTTAGACTTAGTGCACGTAGTCACATGGTGGTGAAGATCTATGGTAATAGCATGGATGATAACATTTAATCCGTCAGAATTTTGCTTTGCAGCGAGAATCTTCGCAGGATCATATGCACCAATATCCTTTGGAACAGTTACATCGCCTTCTGTAACAACCGGAGGATCATAGCCATTAACTACACTAACCCATGATTAAAAATCACATGCTTGAAGAAAGGCGCGCATAGAAATTTTCCACCATAAGTAATTCGAGTCATCGAAGACTGGTGGTATGTTTATAGAGATAGCACTTATGTCCATAGAGTCAAATTGCTACAAACACAGACTTATGAGGTCTTAAACGTGTTTGCCTGCTCTGATACCAATTGAAAATGCGGGGGTCTAACAACCACACCCAATATTTCGTTTAGGAAATCTTTATGGACAAACTCTAATATACTTTCAAGAGAATCAACTAGACAGTCAGACTCAATCAAGGAAAAGTATATCCAAGATTTGTATCTCTGTTTCTTAATGTAATCAACAAATCAAACAGATAGAAATCCGTGAGCCTGATTAATATAAGAAACAACTTGGACGGTATCAAAAACCAATATCCAAGTGTCAATCACTTCAATCAACAACCAAAAGGTCGGATTCACAAATTGATTGAACTTACGCACAACCTGTGATATTTCAATTATATAAACAAATATAATGCGGAAAAGAAATAACACAGACACCAAAAATTTTGTTAACGAGGAAACCGCAAATGCAGAAAAACCCCGGGACCTAGTCCAGCTTTGAAAACCACACTGTATTAAGCCACTACAGACACTAGCCCACTACAAGTTAACTTCGGACTGGAATGTAGTTGAGCCCTAACCAATCTCACACTGATCAAGGTACAGTCGCGTCCCTTACGCCTCTGAATCCCAGTAGGACTCTACGCACTTGATTCCCTTAGTTGATCTCACCCACAACTAAGAGTTGCTACGACCCAAAGTCGAAGACTTGATAAAAAAATCTGTCTCACACAGAAAAGTCAATTGTATAGATAAATCTGTCTCCCACAGAAATACCTATGACTTTTGTTACGTCTTTTGATAAATCAAGGTGAACAGGAACCAATTGATATACCAGGCTTATATTCTCGAAGAACAGCCTAGAAATATCAATCACCTCACAATAACTTAACTATATGGTAGTAGAACAAGTTATTGTGGAATCACAAACGATGAGACGAAGATGTTTGTGACTACTTTTATATCTTACCTATCGTAGATAAATCTCGAGCAAATCTTAGAGAAGATAGTACTCAATACGATAAAACAAAGTAAGATCAGAACACGCAACTACAGAAAAAATAGTTGGGTCTGGCTTCAGAATCCCTATGAAGTCTTTAAGTCGTTAACGTATAATGGTTTTAGGAAAAACCCAGGTTAAAGAGAATCGACTCTAGTCGCAACTAGTATCACACATGAGGTGTGGGGATTAGGTTTCCCAGTTGCTAGAGTTCTCCCTTATATAGTCTTCAAATTAGGGTTTGATAACTTTGGGACAAAACAATCAATATTCACCGTTATATGAAAACCTAATTAGATTCAAGCCAATACCTTTCAACCGTTATACGGTCTTGGCTTGTTATACACAAATGAAATGTACCTTCATTTAGATATGGGTAACCGTACCTAAACGTGTACACTTAGTTGGCTTAACAATAGTTAACCGAAGTTAGCCATATGAACACTTTTATATCAACCTTGTTCATCTTAATACAACTAGTTCAAATGACTCAAATGAAACTAGTTATAGAGTTGTTCAATTGTTTATGTTCTCATAGAAGTATACAAGACACAATTGAAGCAAAATCGGTTTTTGATTCACTCGAATCAATTCATGAACATTATAGCCACGGTATGCAAAGATTGGATTCCTTATTATATAAATATATTTTTTCATGAGTATGTAAACATAATTAACCGATTTTAGAACTTAATCCACTCAAGCATGCGAACGTGTACGCATACCTAGAGTTGTCGAACGATTGAAGTTATTTTTAAATCAGCACGCATACGAGTATGCATACTGTCCCGGACCTGGAATACCGTTAGCATATGATAGGTGTAGAATACAATTGTATTTAATATCTAGTATTTATATGCGAGTTTTCTTGCAAACGCTTTTGAGTTTATTACGCATACTGATTTCTACTTTTCATTGTGCACAACCGAGAAGTTATCAAGAACTCATTGAAGTTATTATGGAAATTTGTACGCATACTATAGTTCTCGGACTTCAATTGTTTTTAAATCAGCACGAAGTTTGCTATTCATAGATCCGAGATGAGTTACGAAGTATGCATACTAGATTCATTTGGGTATGCTCTTGTCAAGCCAGAGAAGGAAGAAGAGAATGTGGAGTGAATGGGACGGCGGCTGGAATGGAATACTTTTACTACGAATATAATTGGCCTAGCAATACGGAAGTAAGTAATTCTACTTTTTCTTTGTCGAATGAGCTTTACCAACAAATGGAACACTATATTCAGAATTTGGATGGAACACTCCAAGAGCTTCAAAAGGTGTTTCCACTTTAAGACAAGGCATTGAAGAATACAAGGAGGAAATGAATAATTATGTTGAAAAAAAGGCGAACCTTTGGGGACTTTTGTTGATATTTGTGTAGTTAACTCAACTCTTGATCGTAATAATGATCATTCACCTATTCAAAAGGATGAGTTCGAGATTAGCAACACTAAATTCAGCGAGGACCAATGTTATGATGACTATGATAGTGATGATGATTATTATGAAAATACATCACCTAAACCAATTCATGGTGACATCCCCAGGAGTGTACAATGGAGTCTTTTTGGGATCAAGATGAATACGAAGAGGAATATGTCGACACTTGTGTAGATTACTCAAGCATTGATCTTAATAATGATCAACAACCTATTCAAAGGTAGAGCTTGAGGATGATGCAATGAGTGTTTAAAAGAAATTCCTTATGGACAATATTGCATCAAAAGAGTATGTGCCTTACAACAAAAGGAGAATATGTTGAGAACAGTTTATGACCAATATTGTGGAAGACCCAATTGAGCTTGCAAATGATTGTGATGATGATGTTTATGTTGAAACTTTGGTTACGGCAGAAACGGACGAAGAATGGTTGCAAGGTTTGATGAGGACCATGATATACAAGAGGTGAATAATTCACTTGAGTTTTCAAGGATGAAGAGGATTCCGTAATACAAGAGATTGTGCAAGGTTTATCTAACCCTTTGCCTATTGTTTCTTCTCCTTTACCTCTTATTGGTTTGAATGTATGTGCTCGAGAATATTGTTGAATGACTTTGTTTCTCGTTTTCCACCATTAGAGATACTTGTAGAGGACGAGAAGATGAAGACGATGGCGAAAGAACGAGTCATTCGAGTTCGTATGAAGAAGTTATGAGCAAAACAAGAACTCATAAGCAAAGGGCAAAATGGTCATTTTATCGGGAAGTACTATTGGCACCCATTTGTACGTTAAAGGGTAGTCATTACGGTTAAGGGGCGACTCTCTTTTGGAGGAGTGCTAATGAAGACATTGAGGCTAAGGGGTTAGAAATTTGGTTAACCCATATCAGAAAATGGCCGAGTACAAGTATCATGCCCTTATCTATCTAACCCAAAACCGAGAGAAGAGAGATTTCTCTCTCGATTATTTTCTCATTCACCCGAATTAAAGATGAGAGAAAATGGCTGCAGCCAAGTGATGATGGAGAAAATTAGAGAGATGGAAGAGATTAAGGGTTTTACTTGACAAGAGAAGCAACGTCCAGTTATGAATCAATTCGAAGATGAAATGGAAGTATGGTTGAAACATCGGGGAAATTGGAAGTTTTTTCATGAGTATGTAAACATAATTAACCGATTTTAGAACTTAATCCACTCAAGCATGCGGTGATGAATGGAATTGAATTTGAACTAAGGGAAGGAGAATGGTTGCATTTGTACGCATACCTGGCTGGGGTGTTGAGTTGTCGAACTTTGTCGAGTTGGGGGGTTGTCCGGTCTGGTTGAGTATGCCCCGAGAGAAGGAAAGAAGAGAATGTGGAGTGAATGGCACGAGATGCAAACGAGAAGTTTTCAAGGTTGCTTCCGGGGACGCGAGTTGGAATGGAATACTACGGTCGACACTGGGGAATAGCTAGGCTGGTGGTCATGTGTGACGGGGATTAATTGCTCATGGCAAGTGAAGAGAACTTTTGCCCTTGAGTGGTGAGATTGTGAGCCATGATGGATGAAGATAAATTATTATGAGATTGCAAAACAGTGGAGGATTAGAGTGAATTGAAGCTACGAGACGCATACTATAGTTCTCGGACTTCAAGTTACGGCGGGGGAAGAGGCTAACATGGCTAGATATACACAATGAAATCAGCACGCATACGAGTATGCATACTAGACCAGGAGTTCCGGACTGAATACGTTTTTTATCCCAGTTTTACAGTTAGCATACAAGTATGCATAGGGATATCTCCATTAGGGAGACTTCTACGTGCTATATCCAAAAAACACAATCAATGGTTAATTGTTCTAAACTCCCATTTCAATCATTGAAACATTCTTAGAAGACGAGAATAGCCTATTTGTCTCACACAAACTATTAGCTTCAAAGCAATTTTCAAGTGATCAAATGATCAATACGAAACATTAGGAAACCATCGAGTCTACATCAAATGACTATCTATATCCAGTCAATGGTTAATTGTTCTAAACTCCCATTTCAATCATTGAAGCATGGGCTAGCTGTCTCACACAAACGTAGGCACAACAAATTAATAGAGCACAACAAATATTTCCCACTAATTAACTAGTAATATAGCCAGAGATGTGTAATTGATAGGTTATTTTTAGTAAGAGATCGTTCCCTAAGTGGTATTTTTTAAGTGGATAATGAAAAGAGATGTGTAATTGATAGGTTATTTTTATTAGCAAAATAAAGTAAATAACAAAGTGGGATTGGTTTTAAAAATAATATAAAGACAATGATAAGGAAAAGAGATGATCAAGGAATCCTTCGTCGTTACCAAGCGTTAACAGGATCAGAATACTTATCTATCTTCCATTAGAACCATTCATCATCAACCGTAGAATAGCAGGTACGCCTAGCTATCCCCAAAACTCTTTGTATCACCGGATAAAAGGTACGCTTAGTCACCGGTTTCTATCCAACAGAGCCGCCTTGAGGTACGCTTACAAGGTGTAACTCGATCGAACGCTTTAGGGTTTGTGAATTTAGGTTTGATCCCAGCAGTTAAACTCAGTATGCTTGGTTCACTTACTGGTGTTGTTTCCACACACGATTGCTTTACAGAATCCCTCTGCAAGGTTTCATGTTCTCTACTTGTGTAGGAGATGCACGACAATTACGGATCGCTCAACTCTCTACTAGCAATAGAATGATCAATAGACTAATCTAGTTGCGCACCCAAACCAATCTAAGAATCAATAATAAACACTAGATATAATGAAAACAAACGATGATGATAGAAAATCCGAATAGACTTGTATTATTAATAAAGTTTCACGCTTAGAACATTGAATTCATCCTTAATCAACAAAGGATTTAGCTACTCATATTACAAAGAAGATGAATAATGGTAATATCCCCCTAAAGTAGTAAACCCTAGGTTTAGATGTTGAATAAACCCTAGCTTCTAATATGAGATGATTGATGATCTCTTTGGAAGGCCTAATACCTATTATATAGGTTTACATTACTTGGCCTTCAAGTATCCTAGTCGGTTAAGGAACCCGACCCGAAATTATGAAGGAAAGACCCTAACCGTGAATTTTTGCCTTCACAAGTATGCATACCCGTTTGCATACTTAAATTTCAGTTAAATCCAGTATAGTATGCATACCCGTTTGCATAACCGTTTGCATACTTTCCTTGTCTTCGGTATTCCATAACAACTTGTTTTGGCCACAACTTCTTCGTCCGAACTCGGAGTGACCTCATTCTTTTACTCTTTCAATTCTCTTCAAGATGATGATGATAAATCCTTAATTTGAATGAGTTAATTTCGGTCTTTGGCCGTCTCTTGATTATGAGCATTTTGCTCCTTTTCGTCGCACTTCTTCCACTTCTCTCGGACTTGGGCACTTGGATACTTGGAATACTTATCTTCTTAGCTCTTTTTAGCACTTTGTAGCTCCTTTTTGGATGATTCACCTAATATAGACAAATAAGAGAAAACAAGAGTAATAATACGAATACATGCAAGAATAATAGCTAAAACAAGTATGGAATGAACACTAAAATCATATGAATTATGCACTTATCAAATTCCCCCACACTTAGCTTTTGCTAGTCCTCGAACAAACTAAATAAAACTAATTCTAAATACAACAACTCCATGTCGTTGAGAAAACAGTTGCACTTAGCTAATGCAACATGCCTTTAAACCCATAGGTGTCCCTAGTGGACAAGTTATAGTCTCGTGAGGGTTTACAAGAGGTATACCCACAAAACCTACTCCAATTTCTTGCCTTTGAAGAACTACTAAGGATAGACACAAAATAACAGCCAAATAATTAGCCTGCATAAGTTCTTTAGCTGCAAACATCCCACATACATTCCAATCATCACACATAAGCAATTACTTACGTGTGACATTCAACCTGATTACAAAACTCTACTAAGATAGTCATTGTACTTGTTGCAACATTTGCCACAACACTCGCATACTGAAATCACATGGATAGATAAGAAAATGGAAATAGAAAAGTAAAGTATGCAAATGTTGACTAAAGTGAAAGATGTTACCCACAATACTTGTATGAATGTCGTCAAAGGATTCTTATTTATAGCGCAATAGTTGAGAGAAACACCCATTTAACTCGACAACGTGATTAGATACTCTAAGCGTATGTTTCTTTTCAGCAAGTATGTGATAGTTGCCTTGGATCCTGCGTTCCACGCTTGTTTAGGCGACGGAGACAGGGACAACGTTTCACACATACTGCTATCCAAGTGTCGAGAACCTCATCAATAGTCTTTTTGACTTGGTATATAATGATGATAAGTTTTTTTTTTTTTTTCATCGACTACATGATTAGTCCGCAATTCCGGACCTATCACAGAATTATTAATGTCGCTAAATGAAGAGGAGCCTTACATATATGTTTCTTTCTTTTTCTTTTCTTTTCTTTTTTTCTTTTTTTTTTCCTTTTCGGCTCACTCTTTATGAGTGTAAGACAATTTCCTATGGGGCTTTTATATACTCAACCAATGATTACCTTGCTACAACATCCACGGCAGTATCAGGATCCTACCAAATCACTTTAGAGAAACATATAACTGCAAAAAAAAAAGAGAGAGTGATTCAGTAGTGATTAATTGTGAGGATGAATCTTTCAAACGACTACCATGCCATTTCTAGCATCTGAGTTTCGCATTCAATTATGAACGTATATATTTATTAGAACGATAAAGTGGAACTCAATCTATAGCCGTAAGAACTGTTTCAACCTAAAAAGGTTTAGAGTGTCATCCTAAATAGCTCATAATGAACTCCAAAAGATGAAGTCTCGAGAATGCAAGAAATCAAAGAGTATTATTTTATTTTATTTTTTTATATGCAAGCCAAACATGCTTAACTACTCCCCCACACTTAAACTCAACATTGTCTTCAATGTTCAAAACCGAAAATTCTGATTTCTGACTTAACAACCCTGAAAAACTCGAACACTGTACAAATGGGTAGGGAACTAGGAAAAACATCCTAAATGAGAGTTGTTCGCCTACGTCTTTTCTATGATGTGTCAAAAGGGAACAATGTTTCGATAAGCGGTCTAAAAGTTATGGCCTCTGGACTGACATACATGCAATTTGAAAAAGTTCTGGAAAAATACTGAAACTCAAATGTCCAGGCCAATCGGTCCAATCTAACAGACTCCGAATTCAAATTTTCTTTTTGTAAAAGAAAGGTATGTCTGCCCTCTTTAAAAGTTAGGGTCAACCACTAAAATAGGACTCCGAACGAAGTCTCGAGAGCTGTTTTCGTAATGATTGCGCAGCCAGAATTTTTCTGACAAGAATTCGTCAAAACTTTCATTATAGATATAGGACTTTGGAAAATTTAAGATGGGAATGCAAGATATGATATGAAAAACTAAGAAAATTAAAAACAAAAGGGATAGAGATACAAAACCGATGGGTTGCCTCCCATGTAGCGCTTGGTTTAACGTCGTCAGCCCGACGTTATTGTTATCGTCCGTACACCAATAATTTGAAAATTTGGTAATCCTTCCAAATAACAATCTGCAATTCAAATAACAGCTTCACAAAAATATTAGAACAAAATATAATTATTGAAGCTATCACTTTGTTGAAGTTTCTCCCACACTTAGTCCTTTCTACACTCGGAAATGCATATAGAACATAGAATTCAGGAACTTCAAAAGGTTCCTCAGTTCGGTGAACCTGCACAATACTCGAATCAAACACATCAAGTGGTGGATACTTAGAAGTAAAATAATCCGTTAAAACTGTAGAAGCACATAAATCCAATCCTAAGTGAGGTATTTTCCAAAAAGTTGGGTTAACAACTCTTTGAGAAGCTACTTCATTTAGAGGAAAATGATCAATAGATATAGAATTACGCAAAGGATTATACAAACCTTGTGTCGGATCCTCATTCTTATTTAAATCCATTGAATTATTTACCTCAAGTATATCGTGGTCCTCTATCGAACTTTTAATTTCTGTTTCAACTGAAATCTCAGCATCATTATAATCCTTGGCAAGCTCAATTGGGTCTTCCACGAAATCAATCGATTCGGTTGCATTCTCATTCTCAATTTCATCAACAACCTCGTCATCGGAGTCGAAATCTCTTCCTAAAAAGTCTAGTTCATTGATGCAACTCATAATATCTCCGTTTGAGTACGTTACACCATTTATAACAATAGATATGTCATACCCAATCTCCTCCTTTTGAATAGGCGAATGATCATTATTATGATCCAGAGTTGGAATAATCGTATCATTTTTGCAAGGACTTTCAATAGGTTGTTCATCTTCATCAGAATCATTGTCAACCTCAAAATCGTCAACATCCCAACGACGTTCGAATTCCATGTCTATGGCCTTCTTAATTTCGTCAAGAGTCTCTTGTGATGCACTGACTTCCTCCAGTTGGTTGTATCGCGCATATAGTTTTCTGATGTTAACACGCTTTCCACCGTTATTCACAATCTCCTCTTTTGGAAAGAGTGAATGAAAAACACGATAAAGAGGAATAGGTTTTGATTAAGTATCACAACTTTTTAGTTCCAAACTCTCTGTCATCTTCACATTACTAGAAAATAATTGATCAGAAGCATAACTATCCTTCCATCCTCGTGATTGTTCACTTACATGCCCGTCATAAGGTTGTTGACATGTATGAGAATATCCATAAGGTTCTGTGGGATATTGATCATAGCCAAAAGATTGGTTTTGATTATACCCATAGGATGGTTGGTAGTTGTCATATGAATGAGATTAAAAACCATATTGATTACCACTGTTGTATGTGTAATCTTGTGCTATGTACATGTTATTTCCGTAAGGAAACATGACGACTCACAAGAAAGAGAAAATCAAAACAAAAAAAATCCAACAACAAGCTAAACAAATAACAAATCAATTAGCGACTGCTTCTCGGCAGCGGCGCCAAAATTTCTATGGGCTGTCGTAGGCACAACAAATTAATAAAGATATTTCCCACTAATTAACTAGTAATATAGCGGTAATAACTGATCGTTCCCACAGAAAGTTGTGTAATTGATAGGTTATTTGTATTAGCAAAATAAAGTAAATAACAAAGGGGGGTTGGTTTTAAGAATAATACTAGGGCTTAACCCGTGCCGTAACGACACGGGAAAGGATATGTATTTCAAATATATCCATCGCTTCATACATATCATAACTGTTTGCGAAAAATCGATCCAATCTATCCAAGTCTAAATGTTTTTGAGGTGTTGGTTAATAAACATGTCCTTATCCTCAATTTTTTTAATATGATGTCTATAAGTTATACAATTCTTTAGGACAAACGTAGTTAATCGTTAACTAACTCCTCAAAATCCTACGGGCCTATGGGTAATAGAACACTACTTCATTCACTTCTTCGAAACAAAGTAGTTTTCCTACTTCGAAAAGAAATAAATCATCAAAGGTGGTCTCCAAATTCGTAACAAAATTGAAAACACAAAATACATCAAAATCAATCAGATTAATCTTACAAAATCTGTTGGCTTCAGGAATTACTTTCCCCCTTTTGGTGATATAAATCATTCCAAATATTCATAAATTTGTGTTCATTCATATTCGTAAAGTTTAATAATCTGTAATTCTTGATCCATTTCGTTTCTTATCTACTATCTTTTCTCTTTACCTATTACCATGAACTATTTCTCAAGCATGCATAATTACATGAAGTATTCATATTCCTAAAGTTTAATAATCTGTAATTCTTGATCCATTTCGTTTCATATCTACTATCTTTTGTTTTTACCTATTACCATGAACTATTTCTCGACCATGCACAATCACATGAAGTCGAGGAGAAATGACAGAAACGGAAATTAGGAAAAAAAAAATGGGAATAGAGAGATATAAGACACTAAATCAATTATAATTGATTCGCGTGTAGCCTTGTATATGGTCATGTTTTTTATAGGTTTCATCTTCTTTCCTGCCCTGACCCGACAAATCTTAAAACCAAATCTATTGATTTATCTTCTCCCTAGAAAAATTTGGCCTTAAATATTTATTTTAATTTAAAAAAATTAGAAAAATAAAAGAAAAACAAATTTAAAAACTAACATCAAATAAAAAAATTTGACCAAGGGTAACTAAATAATTTATCTACCTTAGGACACCTTTCTCATCCCACTACCGCTACTTCTTCCACAACCACCACCATTAACGTCATCACTCCACCATTTTCACCAACACCCACCACCATTATCCCCCACGCCGACCCATCACAACCACCATTAAAGCCTACCAATTTAATATAAAATTAATTTATTATGTATTAATGAAAATATATTCATATATTTGATTAATTAAAGAAACATTTATTATGAAATATCAATAGAACATTTATTACTGAAAGTTAATTAAACTGATCATTTTATAGCCGTAGATTTAACTTTCCCAAGAATGAATCCAAATTATATTGTACTTATATTTGATTCGATATGAATTTGGATATCATTGAATTACCTCAATACAGTGGTATAGTTTAACTTTAAACTTTTGCACATCACATTCAATTTACAATGATTTTAGATTTTTACTTATCGTGTTTATAGATTGGTATTTGTAGTACTTGATAGATGACCTATTTTTAGGTTCATGTTTTGGGTGCAGACAGTATGAACGAAAAATTGGTGTACACCTTATAGGTGATGAAAGCAGCATCCGCAAATATATGGTGGAGGATTCAATCTTCTACCTGAGTATCATTTTACCCTTTCACTTTGGATGGTTAACCAAGTTTTTCATTATTATTTTTTTGATATGGTATTACTTAGTTATGGCGATGGGAGTGCCACATGGTTGTTCTCAGTTTTATAGTTGCGACACAAAAATGAGTGAACTATAGACCTTCTTAATTTGTTAACTTATAGTGTTATTTTGATTTATTAATTTTTAAAGTTACTATTCTATTCATACACTAATTAATAAAACACTCGTAATGATTAATTTTAATTAGAGCAAACCACAACCATGGATTTAGCTTTCCCGAGAATGCATTCTGACCGCTCTTTATCTAGACTAAGTTGTCTGAACTATGCTTCACGATACAATGTTGCCTGTGTTGTAAATATACAGAACTAATAATGTCCATGACTATTCACCAACATCACCACCATAAAACCACCCATCAGCATTATTTTTTCCACCACCACTGATATTATCGCCTCCACCACAAGCGCTTCTACCAGCCACTACTTCTTCCACAACTAACCACTAATTTCTATTGATATCTAATTTTTTATTAATTTTTTTTATTAATATAAAAATACAAATTTATTAAATTAATTAAGAGGACATTTAATGATGAAAATTTAATAAATTATTCATTATGAGAGATTAATGAGACACTAACTAATAAAATACCCATAATGATTAATTTTAATTAGAGCAAACCACAACCATCGATTTAGCTTTCCCAATAATGAATCCAGAGCGTCTTTTATCTAAGCTAAGTTGTCCACGCTTTGTTTTATATTCTTGATAAAGACAATAATAAAGAAAAGAGATGATCAAGGTATCCTTCGCCGTTACCAAACGTTAACAGAATCAGAATACTTATCTATCTTCCATTAGAACCATTCATCACCAACCGTAGAATAGCAGGTACGCTTAGCTATCCCCAAAACTCCTTGTATCACCGGATAACAGGTACGCTTAGTCACCGGATTCTATCCAACTGAGCCGCCTTGAGGAACGCTTACAAGGTGTAACTCGATTGAACGCTTTAGCGTTTGTGAATTTAGGTTTGATCCCAGCAGTTAAGCTCAGTTCACTCGATTCACTTCCTGGTGTTGTTTCCACACACGATTGCTTTACAGAATCCCTCTGCAAGGTTTCATGTTCTCTACTTGTGTAGGAGATGCACGACAATTACGGATCGCTCAACTCTCTACTAGCAATAGAATGATCAATAGACTAATCTAGTTGCGCACCCAAACCAATCTAAGAATCAATCATAAACCCTAGATATAATGAAAACAAACGATGGTGATAGAAACTTCGAATAGACTTGTATTATTAATAAAACTTCACGCTTAGAACATTGAATGGGTCCCCGCCCAACCTGTGGTTAACGCCCAACGGGTGAATCCGCGGATTTCAAAGTCCAACCGCAACCAAACCGTTAAAATTGCGGATTTGAGAATCCCATCCGTATCCGGCCCATAGATCTTGCGGATTGGGTTTCACCCGCAATTTTACGGACGGATACGAGTGAAATCCGCGGTTCCGGACTTTTTGCTCACCCCTAGGTCCCACCCACTGTAATGTGCAGGACATATAAACAATGTCTGCGATACTGAGTAGTCTTCAAGCACAAGGTGTTTTCAACTAGGAAGTGGTAAATCTAGGACGGAAGGGGTTGAGAAAACAAAAACCCTATATGGTGGGTTTGTTTGTAGAATTCACCGTTTCCAGGAATTTATAATCCCATGGGATTACAAATTCTGGGATTCATATAAATCCCTTGTGTGTTTGGTAACTCAATTAAAATCCCAAGGATTTATAGAGTTTTCTTGTTTTAAAGTCATTGTACCGCTTGGCATTACCCTCAAATCTTAAAATTACGTATATATGGGATTTAGAATTAAAAAAAAGTGGGTCCATAAATCTCTTGATAAGTTTCCCAGCAAATCTTAGGGGGAGGGGTCGGACTCCATATGGAGGATTTGCTGGAAAACTGATTCCCGTAGGAAATGTGATTCCAAGGATTCGGGCAACCAAACGCACAAAGGGAAACGTAATTCTACCAAATCCCCTGGAACCATAAATTCCACCTTTAAAATTCTACATCCAAACCCACCATATGATTTTTTCCAATGCCAAAAAGACAAAACAAAAATCACGTTATGTTGAATAGCAATACCAAAATAAACCATAAAAGCAAAAGCCAATTTGAGTACCTAGTACAGTACCCGGCAATTGTACCCTACTAATATGTAAATGCTGTACTGAACAGTGCAAGGGAAAATGTCCACGAAAAGTCGAAACGATCAACTTGCGCAAAAAAAAAAGCACAGCTTAGTCATGGCCAGTCCTTGTGTAGGCCTTCATTGTTGGGTTTTATGTTATAAAATTTTTCGCTGTCTTGACTCTTGTCTATTCACACAAGTTATGCAGTGTTGTTAATTTGTTATGGAGTGGAACCGGATAGTCGATCGGTGATCTATCTATAGTATTTCAAGAAAATAGTGAAAATCAAATCTACAAATTTTTCACTTCTAAGAAACCCACTAATCTGTTACAGAAGGCTATAATAAAGAAGGCAGACATTAACTGTAAGTGAAGGTGTTTCAGTGCAGTTTCCTTGATTGAAAAGCCAAATCTTATCCCATTTTAATGCAATTCACAACAGAGAAGGGGCAAAAAAGAGAGCAGGTGGAGCAAATAAGAACCCTAGCCCTGATGAACTTTGACAATCATGGAGTTCGAAAAGGATGAGTGTACGGTTAGGTGTATATACAAGTGGTGGGACTTATTTCCAGTTCTCTTGACAAAGAAATTACGAGCTGGAGTAGTCATATCTCATCAAAAATTAAAATGAAATGTAACATCACTATCTGTCTTCTATAAAATTCAAGAGAAAGAAAAGAAAATTTAATTGATGTTGAATGAACAGAAGAAAAATATCAACAGATATAATTCACAAAAGCGGGAAAAGTTTCGGTTGTAGGACTGAAATATCAGAAAATATCTTGGATCAAAATATCTACAATCTTAGTCATCCTTAAGTTTATCATGAACATGTTATTTTTGTTATGCAGAGGAAATCGACTGATCATACGATTAGGTTTAGCTTTTGATAAGTAAGATATTTTTGCATTGTTTGCCGTATGCTTGTCATTAGCTCCGGGGGAATCATGTTTAACATTACAAGAGAGTCAAAAGACCAAGTTTTAGGGAACCAAGTTTTGGGGACTCCCCAAATACAGCCAGTCTAAAAAGTCAATCAAAAATAAAAATGGAAATGATTTTAACCAATTATATGCCTACAAATAAGTAAACAAATAATAAAAAATTTATAGGTTGGAGATGAAACTTTATTTTTCCTAATATTTAGGATTTTCTACTCAAAGGATGTCTTAAAAGTGATGCCACATATGAAATATTCACATTCAACATTGGAGAAGCTCTTAGAGTCAAGAGGAGTTCCTATGGTAATGTTAAAACTCAAAATTTTGTTGAGCCTCGTGGATGGTCAAACGTGTTTCTCCACTATGGTAAAGCAGATCAAAATGAACAGATTTAGTTTTCTAGGGCCCCACTAGTATTTCTTTTTAATATAAAATGTTTGGTAGGATAAAGATGAAAAATAAAATACTATAATATTTAAGTGAGATAAAATAGGATGAAGTAAGATAAAATATGATGAAGTGAGATAAAATAGAATATGATGATGAAGTGAGATAAAATAGGATAAAGTGAGATGAAATAAGGTTAAAAAGTAGTAAAATAATCAGGGATTGTACTTGGCGTCAATCCAAGTGTCTCTGGCGTTTTTTGCATGAACGCGCGTCATTTCTTTTGACGCCAGCGTTGGTAGAAATATCGCACGTCGTTACCACAGACGCGCGCTGGATGTTCCGACTCGATGTTCAAATCAACAGATTTGTTGATTTGAACATCCATTTTTCATGTTTGTTCATTCCATAGTGGGAGCAAAATGAACAAACTCCAAGTTTGTTCATTCCATAAGAATTGATCTAATTTAACAGACAAATCAGAACCGTACACAGTAACTTCTGCGACCTGTTTTACCCATAATTGATTGACAGAAGATATCAAGACTGACAAGATTTTGATACGACAGTTTCCGGTATCTTTCGCTCACCGGTATCGTTCTTTAAAATATCTACAGGCTCACAGTGTCCAACTATTTGTTCACCCATTATACAATTGCTCCAGATCACTCATAAAATAACATCACTGCAATAGATTTTCAACCACTGACTAGAGAGTTTAGTAAAGAAATAATTGTCCTCTGTAAGGTACATAATCAAACTTTAAGCAGGCCAAACCAAATGTCTGAATTATTCAATAACTCATTCACTGGTCACAAAATTTTTTTCAGCTTATGAATTCTTTCCGCATTGAATTTTTTTTCTATGGTTCACATGAATATTAACTTGACATAAATAAACTAAAGCAAGAAATCAACTAAAACTTAACTAAAGCACATTAAGAACACATCCACAGTCTGCATGCACCTAACCTCCTACATGTCGGAGATTAGGGTTTCAAAGTTTTTACATTTTTAATCAGATGAACAACCTTGCATGATTGGTCAGTTATCATGATCCTGGCAGCAGCTCAACACTTCAGCTTCAAATTCGCTTCTGATGGAAATACTTTTCCTCGATGGTTAAAGACCATGAAGTCCACATTAGCCGGTAAAGATACTATCCTGCTTTATCAAAAATCACAAATCATTCAATGAGGTAGGTACCCAAAATGCCTTCAACTGCCAGCCAGGTAAAAAAGGCCAACAGCAACAAGCAGTTTTTTTTTTCTCTTTTTCCTGCTGTCAAATTTCAATTTCAATTCATAAATCTATAACATACAATATATAGACAGAGAAACTAATACCTAGAAATGCAATAACTTAAAATGTATCTCAGATGACTTCCAAGCCTATTTTTTTTTTAAATAAATAATAAATTGACAAAATTTGACTTGGAATCATGTAATTTTTGTTCTCCTAAACCCATAAGATGAACAGGCAAATTTAATTAATTGGAATTTTGATTTCGAAGATGTTTCTCGAGTGCTTTCTTCTAGCACTTAATAATTCTTATATTGAAGTGTGTGAGTAAAGAAATCCTGTTTCCTATGCTTGATGAATACAGTTCCTTCGGGGTCATCCAATAAAAGTCTTGATGTATATAATATACTTGTGGTAATATCCCAGTAACCATATAAAATAAAATGTCACTTAAGTAAACTGAAATCCTAAAGTATAGGCCTGAAGCTCTGGTGGTCAAACATATTCATGGCCCCTGTAACTTGTCTACTTTTACAGTTTAAACACAGACGCCCTTCCAGACACCAAAAACTCCTTTTCCACACTGCCAATTAACTTCAAGAGAGCGTACACTCAAACGGAATCAACTCAATAGGCAACTGTATTCGCACCCAGGACAGATATTAGTAGGGGCTGAGCTGAATTACTACAAACATATGGGTTTTAGGTAGCTACCATGACAAAGATAACTATCATATCTGGAGCTTGGTTAAAGAAGGCTAAGGTGAAACAAAAGAGTCAAGGAAAGAGTTCAGGGTTCTTCTCCTAAACTAAAGAAAATACTTCTACTTTCAATGATGGCCGACAAAGCCCTTGAAACTATTAAACATAGAACCAAAAATCTTTTTTGGACAATTCATATTTGAACGACAAGGCTCGCCAAGAAAGTTACCACGAGATGCACTTGTCTATTATGGTTTAATCACGACAATAGTACAATAAAAGAGTATCGCAATTCCATAGTGACAAAAGGCACTTGATTGGCCAGTTTCAGACTCCCAGAATGTACAAAAAATAGATAATTCGATGCCATATGGATGATATTACTTCCTCAGATGGCCGACAAAGCCCTTGAAAAAATCTTTTTCTTCACCCAAACTATTAAACTTCCTCAGATGCCATACGACAAGGCTCACCAAGAAAGTTACCACGAAATGCACTTGTCTACCATGGTTTAACCACGAAATATAGTACAATAATAGAGTATAGCAATTCCATACCGACAGAAGGCTCTTGATTGGCCAGTTTCAAACTCCCGGAATGTACAAAAAATAGACAACTAGATGCCATACGGACGTTATTACTTCCTCAGATCACAAATATCAGCTTTCTCAGGTTGTTAGTCTCTTACAAGCATTATGTTTTAGCCACGACATAAAGTACAATAATAGAGTATGGCAATTCCACCGACAATAGGCTCTATACTGGCCAGTTTCAGACTCCCAGAATATACAAAAAATAGACAATTAGATGCCAGATGGACGTTATTACTTCCTCAGATCACAAATTTCAATTTTCTCAAGTTGTCAGTCTCGTATAAGCATCATGCTTTCTAAACGTAACTTTAAAGTTCTAAAATGTCAATATTACAGTTGAGTTGCATTAGTAGTGATACCAATCATCACAATGGTCTCTGTAGACTAATGGTCAAGGAACAAGCACAGGATTACATGGTTTTACTAACTCAAAATCTTAATCAACCGATCACATAGAATATACTATATCAAAGCTCAACATCATAACAAATTTGGTTATTTACTAATTAAACACAAAAATTAAAATTTCAAATTAAAGAGAAAAACTAGACCTGTTTTCATCTGAATCTGGATGTATTGACAGGAACTTCCCAGGAACACATAGTCCAGCATACATACATAATACCAATCCAATAAGCAGCTCAGCTACAACCTGAAAATTCAAAGGAAAATTAACCATACAATTGAATCGAAAGTATTAAAAAAAAAAAAAAAACTACAGAAAATCCATAAATTACATTCAAAGGAGGTCCTGAAAATTCTTCTTCAAGGATCTTCAACAAGCCTCTATCTACAATTCAAATAAAGCTAGAAATCTCAGTACAAATCACAATTCAATTCAAGTAAATCCCAAGTTTTTGCAAACCAATCGAAACCCTAATTTCTTGATGGGTTGAAGAAAAGTAATTACACTGAATAGTTGAATAAGCAGCGTGAGATAGAATTACGATCCCAATAGCACCAACGGTGAACCCTAAACCCATCTCTCTTCTAGTGATAATCTACTTCTTCAGAAAAACTTGAGAGACAGAAAGATTTGTGATGAACAGATCTCTCCTTTTCTCCGGGTTTTTACCGCCTGAATATTTTACGATGTTTAAGATCTGGTGTTTTGCGCTTCACGTTTACCTTCAAGGCTTCGGCATAGTACTACTTACTGTTACACAACCTAGTGTAGTGGCCACCGAGACCTAGGCCTGTCAATGGATGTCCGAAATCCGATACCGATTATCCGCAATCCCTTACTGCTACCATCCGACATATCGGTAAACGGACATCTGTATCCGATAAGTTACCGGATATTTTCCTCTTAACGTAATGGTAGTGGAATTGTGTATTTCTGTTAGGTTAAGTTCCGATATCCGATAGCATATAAGCCAATATTCCGTTATACCTTTATCCAAATACATATCTTAAGCAGGTGGTGTTTCGTTAGAAAAAGGGGATCTGAGCATCGTTTCAAATGTGTTTGAGCAGCTGCTTATCAATCTGATATGTAGACTCCATGAATGGATACCGATGAATGGAGTTTAATGGTAATGGAAGTGGTTAACAGAAGCACCTCTTATTAAACTCCTCCTTATCTCTTAACTGTTTGAATTCAAGCGTCTCTTCTAAAATCAGCGACATCAACAGCAGGTGTTATTGGATTAAGGTAACGAGTGTTCTTGATGGATGAAATTATAGCAGTCAGTGATGAATTTTTACCCAGATTTGGTGTTGGTTAGTGGCGGTCGTATGAGCAAACTTCTGCCATGAAGTGAAGTTGAAATTAATCTCCACAAATTGATGATTGTTGTGTTACAGAAGCATTCCAGCAGTTACCTTATTTGATCCACTTTCCACCAAATTTTATCATCATTTGAATTTGCACCTCTCGGCCTTGTTTGGGATTAATCGGTCGAGCAGAATATCAGAGTTAGGGTTTGTTTGCTGGTTGACTTTTGCCTTTGGTATCGGAAAATTATCCGATATCCGTTAAGTCCAACGTAACGGTAATGGAACTGAATTTCATATTTCCATCGGAACTTAACGGATATCGGATATCCACTAATTTTAATGGCAACGACAATGGCAGAGCCAATATCCGTTTCGGTAAGTGCCGTTGACAGCCCTACCGAGACCAAGTGCATTTTTCCTAGGCAATTAGTCTTACACTCCGCATACACTTATTAAGTTTTCTCTTTTGGTAACAGTCCGATGAACTGCACCAGTAGCAGTGGTGTACTGTATACATAATCCTGTACAATTTTGTCAAGTTTTATGGAAATCTGAATGCTTTTGCCTGAGATAAACTTTTAGGTCAGAATTCAACTTGGTAGATTGTAATTTTTGGTGAAAAGAAAATCATTGTCCCAAAAGAAATAAGCTTCGAATTGATAGAGTCAAAGCCAGAGTTGTGAAAACAATGTCAATACAAGAGTGCCAACAACAAGAAGGCCTCCCTATGTTATGCTACAAAGCCTCCCCGAGTTATGCTTATCATGTGGAGTATCTGTGCACGACGATGCACTGCCATTGGGCTGTGTGCATCACATTAATCTAACTGTTAGTTTCATTTAAATTGGAAACAATTATTTTCATTTTCCTTGGGATTTATATTTGACATTTATAGGGAAGATAACATAAAACTTCAAGTGGCAGTTTCTACCACATCTGCTGTGCTGTTCATATTATAGATCAAGACAGCTTATCTGGTGGTTACTTGTTAGGATGCTACATATATTGCTGAAAACAATCCATAACATTTTACAGCACTGTAAGCACGGAGAGAGACAAGGAGAGATGCCACTAGTCACATAATCGGCCTCCGGGGCAGCCGTTTAGCAATCTCCTGCAACACATAAAAAATCAACAATTAAAATGGAATCTACAACCACGAGAAATGGAAGCCATAGAGAGGACCAAATTTGAGTAGGTGCAAATAAAGCTTATAGGAGGAATGGCATTGAAGGCAGCAAGTGCAAGAAACTAAACTCTAAGACCCACTTTTCATTTATTCCACAGAATTTCGTTAACTTCAGCCTTCAGATATCCACCTTTGGAAAGTGAAAACATATAAGGTGCACACACACACACACACACACACATAAATATATACTTCACAAGCAGCCCATATACCACACTATGAAAATATTTTCGACTACATGCAGAATATCAAGAAAATAAAGTAACTATAGGTTTACCTCGAATAGTTCATGAATATTATCTGATGTTTTTGCAGATGTTTCAATGAAGAACATGCCATTTTTCTCTGCATAGTCTATGGCATCCTTCATAAGCAGAACGCGTAATGTTATCAGTTGTTTTGCTACAGAACACTCGCTACATATTATCTGAAGTTAGCTTGAATTGATGAATTTGATATTGAGATCAAACAAAAGCATACTTACTTGAATGGATACTTCCCGATTCTCATGAAGATCGGCTTTGTTGCCCACCAAAACCATGATAATATTGGGGCTTCCGTGCTTCTGTAGCTCCTGTTGGAAGTGAAATTTGTTGTTAGCCAAGCCAACTGGAAGCATCTGTGGACGGCTTCCATGCCCGTGAGAAACCTCCAATCTATAATATATAGCTCAGTAGTTTCACCATTGTGCCAATACGATCATAAACTTTTGAGTTATTGTGGGATAAGGCAATGGACGAACTTTCACATACGTCTCAGGTCCATCATTTGCAATCATGAAAAATATACTTACCTTAACCCAAAAACGTGCTTTGCTGAATGACTCTGGGTTGGTTATATCATACACAATAACCGCAACAGCTGCTCCTCGATAGTAAAGTGGGGCCAATGCCGCATACCTAATACAACGGTGGTCAGCATGAACACAATCAAAAGACCATTGTACAGGCCTACAGTTAACCTACCGAAAAATGTTACTGATTCTCAAAGTTCAAGAGTCTTTCAACTTTTGGATTTTTATTTTTGCTATGCACCGTTTTCCAATTTTTAAGTCACGGTTGAAATTATACAGAGGTAGTTAAGTAGTTAAAAAATGATAATGTTCTTCATTTTGAATTTTGAGTAGTTAATTTAAAACCACTGCCATCGCTAAAGCTTTAAGTCAGCCACGTACCTCTCCTGGCCAGCAGTGTCCCATATTTCAAACTTGACAGTAGTAGCATCTTGCAAAACCATAGTTTGAGACAGAAACGAAGCTCCAACAGTCACCTAAAACCCGGTATAGATTATTGGTAAAGTAACTGCAAATACTGGAATGTAAAGATCTCCTCATCGTACACACAAATAAACAACCCTTTAGATATCAAGTACTCAGTAATTTGAACAGAATGAACTGGATTTCTTACCTTAGATGTTGTGTCAAACTGTCCACGAACAAAACGAAGAACAATACAACTTTTTCCAACACCAGAATCCCCTAACAACACTAGCTACATGCCGTAATTCAGTATTTCCCAACAGAGTTAGTGTATAAATGGTGATAATGCAGTAGAGAGTGAACACAAAATCCGAGGTCCCATAAGTATGAAAATGTCGTTCAGGACAAAAGAAAGATCTAGTCTAGCACATACCTTCACCCGAAAGCCTCTGGTCAAGTCGCTCAGTCCAGCATTATCCCCTCCTAAATGCGCCGGTGTGCTACCTGCAATCAAAATATTAATTTCCACATCTTTGCAAAACAATCAAAATGAGCAGAATAAACGAACAATGACTCCCAGCATTTGTCATGATATGGAGATTCAACATTGATATCCATTTGATTTGATCTAGGCCGAACACACCAGTCATGTAGTGTCAACATAAAATAAACCAAAACCTACATTTAATTCAACATGATAAACCCTAACTCCTGAAAGAAATAGAAAAATATTCAAAGCAAGAAAAACTGAAACATAGAATTGAAGAAAAAACAAGAGAAATTTTGGTTACACCTGCTGGAAGGGAGGAGGAGCAACTACCCATGGCATGGGGAGGATAATGAGATGTATTCCTGCTTCGATCCAGTGCCCTAATTTGAGTGAATACCAAAAATTCTTATAAATTCTCTACCGGAATCTGAAGCTGAAGTTTATTATTGTACAGGTGTCTTCTGTCAGCTCTTGTTACATAGCAGTTAAATATTGAGGGGTACTGAAGACATTTTACTCTTCATATCCTAATATGGATAATATCGCAAAAGCGTCAATTATAAGTTGCTTGTTTCCCTCGCGAGGGAAGAAGAAGACACTGTAAGAATTTGAACTTCATCCATCGTTAGCCGTCTTCTTTGCAGACCCTAAACTTTTCAAAAGGTAATATCCTTATTCGCTGCATTCTTCACGTATATTTAATTGACGCGAATTTTTCAGTATAAAATTTTGTGGTTTATATGAAATTAGAAAATGAGGAACTTCTTTTAGTTGTCATTAACACTTAAAATTCGATTAGAGAAGATATAACTCGAAATGCCACTCTAGGTTGTTTGCATTTAAATTTTTAGTAATTATCAAGTAGAAATTTATTTGAGTTACTCATCTTAGACTTAGAATTGATTAGGGTTTTATTTTGTTGGATTTTGTTTCAGGAGAGCAAGAGATGAGTCAGCATTTGAAGTTAGCTAAAGGCTCAATTTTCTTACACGATGCCAATCTATATAAATGTCCACTTCTGGTCAGACCGTGCTTTTATTATTGGCGTAACAATGTTAATCAGCGATATCAAGTTATTAGATCTTCAGTAGAAGGTATTCTTTTTTATTTCCACCATGGCATTCGTTTGCTTTACTCTTTCTTCTTTCCTGCTGTTACATTTAGTTAAGCGTCCTGGTTTTTGATAAACAGGAGGTTATAAGACAAGAAATTCTACAAAAACAACTCATTACGAGGTACTATTATTTGCTTACAAGCGTTTATTTTTAAGATGTTGTTCAGCTACTTCAACTTGGATTTTGTGTCAAGACTCAAGGGTGTAAGAGTTTCTCAACTGCAATTTGTGCAGCTACAGCGAGCCCGTGTCCTGTTTTTGGGTGCTTTTTGTAGGGGGTTGTATGTTCACCTAAGGACGGCGTTCACATTGTGTTATAATTCATCTCAGTTTGATAACTTATAATTTATCTGTGAAGGTTAACCTTATTTCATTTCATTCGCATTGACCTACTTCATTGGGTTAGTGTGCTACATTATGTCGGGTCTCCTTTGTGAATTTTTTTATCGGTTGGTTTGATAATCTTTTCATTTGGATTTCACCACCATGAAGTTCAGACGTGTTCTATGTTTTTTCTGCATTTTAGTTTCTTTGATAACTTAGAAATCAGTTTGACGTTACTGGTTTCCTTTTATCTTCAGGCTGAAGTTTTGGATGGAAACCAACTTAATACCTGTCCACATGTACAAACGCTTAGACAATTTCCAAGGGAATTGCTTTCTGGAAAAATTGTGATGGTTCGATTCGATTCCACTGCTTTCCTTCGAGAAGCGCCGGACTTTAACACCCCATCAATCAAAAGTGCCCTATGTAGTATCAAGTATTTGTTACACCATGGTGCTAAAGTCCTTATAGTTAGTGATTGGGGTCGACCCAAGGACTCAACACAGCTTCTCTCAGCTGAGATTGTTGCAGGTCTGTGCGTTAAGAATTTCCTTCTTATTCCTTTTCCCGTGTTCTTCTCATCGATGATTCTGCAGCAGATGTTTGACTTTTACCGTCTGACTTGTTAGTGTACTTTTATCTTCATGTTATTTCAGTTCCAACTATACTGCAGTTAAGTAGTATCTGGTTTTATTTAGAATATAGTTTGAACTTTGAATATCTTAAGTGTTTTTGGACATGGAATGTTTCCTGTTATATGGACAGTCATCCTTATTTCTTCCTGCTTCCAACTACTAAAATAGCTCCTCACACATGCAAAAGACTGACAATTTGTAAATGCATCGATACCAGACCCAAAAGTAATGTAGATACAAGAGCGAACCTGAAATTATTAGCAAAAATTCACTGATTTGTTTTTTAGCATTAAACAATGTTCAATTAAGAAGGGAAAAGATTTGGAAAGGGAATAAGTGGGAAAGGGGGGTAGGTTATGACATATATTTGTGGTTTTCCTGCTTCTGTTTAATGCATGCTATATTTCAGATAAACTATCATCAGCTCTCCAACTAAAAGTGGTGCCAGCTAATTGGATTTCTGTCAACTCACAGTTTAAGATGGAAGAGGTTGAGAAATCAGATGTTCTTCTTTTTGAGAATCTCTCCAACTTTAAGGAGGAACGTGCGAATTCTTCAGTGTTTGCTGAAAAATTATCATCAGGAGTGGATATCTTTGTTAACGACACTTTTTCCCAATCACATAAGGTTCTAGCATCAACCATTGGTGTTTCTCGCTATTGCTATGCTTCTATTGCTGGTTTTTGTTTCGAGAAGCAACTAGAGGAACTGGTGGAGGTGACGAGGCCCAAGCAACCGTATTTCGCAATTGTATACCCTCAATAAGTATTTAGAGTTATCGATATTTCAAGTTATTCTGTGATATTGCTTATATACTTCATTCACATATGTACTCTCTTGATGAAGATTTGAAAATTTTGACGCAGATCGGAGGGGGGAATCTCTTTGATAAAGTAAAAGCCTTGGAATTTTTAGCTTCTAAATGTGATGGCTTGGTTTTTGTCGGAATGATGGCATTTCAAATAATGCATGGGCTAGGACTGCCAGTGCGTTTGAATTTTGTGGAGCAGTCTGCTGTTGGATCTTCCTTAAAGATAATTCAAATTGCACGTGGAAGGAATATACCTATTCTGCTACCAAAAGACTTTTGGTGCACTAATAAATGCAATCGAAACGAATTGCGTATATTTCCTGCCAACGACATCTTGGATGGTGAGCTCTCCATTTTTCTGTATATCTCCATTTTTCTGCATTTAAAGTCTTCTTAACACTATCAACACATCTTCATTATTTCTAATTTCCTAAAAATACCCCCTTCAGGTTGGGAACCTGTTGATCTTGGGCCAGTTTCATTGGATGAGATATCCTCACTCCTTACAAACTGCAAGGTAAAAGGATGGCCATAATATAACATATACCTTTGTTTCCTTAGCTTAACTCTTTTATACATCTGTAATAGAATAAACTGCAAAATAACTGGAGCCAAGTGTAGAAGCTGAACAACTATCTAGAGAGGATAGTACATGGTAGAAAGAATGCAGTCTGATCAACTCATGTTTATGCAGACGATTTCGTCTTCTAAAAATGAAATACTTCAAAGCCTTCCAAAATTAGACTTGAATAACAACAGTATCCTACTTCCAGGGGTTGATATGATTAATGACATACGTGCCTGGTGTCTTTTTTCGTGATTCAAGCTCAATAAGGCATTCCTCCTACCGTGTTTAATCATCACCTTATGATTCTAATCTTTATTTGCAGTACTTTTTTTTAATTAGCTTGCATCACTGGATATTATGCAGAAGATTCTATGGATTGGCCCGCTAAAGTTTATGCTGTCAAGACCAGACACTCATGGAGCATCTAAGTTGGCGACAATGGTTGAAACATCAAGTAGACGTGGTTGTGATGTAACTGTTGTTGGAAATGCTGCATGCAAAGCAATAGCAGAGACGTCAAGTGTGCTATCCCTTTATAGTTTGCATGAGAATGCTTCAGTTGTATGGGAATTTCTGAAAGGAAGAACACTTCCGGGGATTGCAGCTTTAGACAGAGTACGTATGATTTATATCTTATGTTTTTGTGGTGCAAGTCAGGTAGTTTTCCAAACAACTGATATAGAAGTTACAAATCGTATAATAGAAAAACAAATCCATCATCTACTGCGGTGAACATGTAAGAATTCCGTGGGTGTTGGTACCTTCTAAATTGATTGCCTTGACTTGAGTTCCTCTTAAATGGTTAACATGTGCAGGAATTATAAAATCAGGTTAATAGTAGGTTGTTCGGTTAGCTTGGGCTTTCCGTGAAGATATCTGTAACCAGTACTACAGACTAGACTTATGAGTTTCAACTACATCTAAATCCTGAAGAGAGAATGTGGAGCTGTAGCATGAAGTTGATGTCTGGGATTACTAGGTTTTCTTGCAGTTACTGTCATTAGTCATTAATTAGAGTCGCCCATAGTGTCCACATTCAAAGGCTTCCATAACAATTGTAAACCAGAATCAGGTCTAGCCTATTGTTCGTGGCATCACCAGAAATATTTAGAGTTGGTCATCCTTGCTAGTTCCACACTTGAAGTACCATTTCTACAAAACAGAGGTCGTTTTTTGCATGATTTTATTCTGCACTCGATGTACTTGCACAAAACAGAGGCCATTGTTTGCATGATTTTATTCTGCATGGAGATGGATGCTGGATTTTGAGGTAATTACGTATAAGTGAATTTCTGCACTCTTAAAAAATAAATCTGTAGAGTAACTCCGAAGGTATGGTGAACGAGTGGGTAATATGTTTACTCATTGTTTGATTTGTCTACCAATAGATCTAGTGGAGTGATTTCATGGAAGTGTAAGGGAACTAGTTTTTTCATGCAGCTGAAAATAGTTCCATTCACTGTATTAGAATCTAGTGGAATGACTTCATGAAGTATCTTTTGCAGGCATACCCTTACGACATTGACTGGAAATCCATTTTTCGTGATCCAACACTACCATTAATAGTTGATATTGGGAGCGGTATTTTTCTTTCCTCAAGCTCATGTTTTGTAGTGAATGTCATAGTTACAGTAGAATCTAGCGAGTAAAAGTAGGTCCATGGTTAATCATCCGACTGATCCCTATATATTTTCCTAGTATCGGAAACAACTATAGTTATACTATGACAACTATAAACTGGTTTATTTCTAATGATTTGTTTGTTAATAGCACAGGAAATGGTTTATTTATCTTTGGAATGGCAAGAATTCAACCAGATGTAAACCTTCTGGGTGTGGAGATAAATAAAAAGGTGCTTTTGCTCCTATTGCTTGGTTTTGATCATCTTCATATCCTGGATAATAAATTTTAATTTTCTAACTTTTTTGAATAAACTTCATTTGCTAATAAGTTCAGTTATTTTCAGGTTGTAAAGCGTTGTCTTGATTTTCTTCAAGAATCTGGCCTGAAAAATAGGTGTGTGTTTTTACCTTGTCAAATTTAGTGAGAATTACCACCAAACCGAACTTTAACATGCCCACGACGTGAAATTCATTTTCACATGCCCATATTTAGAGATATCCTTGGTGGGTGAGCAAAACCGACATTCTATTTTTGTGTCAAAAATTTAAAAATAACATATCTAGATAACATATCCAGCAAAGTTGGAAATCTTTTGAAAAGATCTGTACAACTAGTACAAATTACAGTATATAAATTTTAATTTTTTAGTGAATGTCATGCATAGTGTCACACGACTCACACCCCCAATTTGCGGCTTGCAATTTTCTTGGGCTATAGCCAGCAATACTGTGGTTGACTGTATAAACTTCACCTTTAAATACTAAGAAAACTACAAAACTCTTTAAGCATTTAGCTGCGGATGTCTTTCTTTAAGCATTTTCTTGGGCTATAACAAGTGCACAACCTAACTCTTTAAGCATTTAGGGAAGTCTTTCTTTCTTTTCTCTTTATCTCTTCATGCATCCCATACTGCATTATAGGCTTGCTATGTATTACTAAACTCACAAAATCAGCAACACAATGAACACAAAGATATAATGCAACATTATGTTTTGTTGCATCAAAAGAAGATTACAGAACTCGTCCATAACAGGACTGCACACCAATCACTAAGTGATGCCTAATTCTCTCTAGGTGAGACTCACTCTCCCAAAGTGTAGCCTCTTCTCTCCTGCCGATTTATAAAGCTTACAAGACTATTAATATAGTAGTACAATAGCCAAAATCTAGATTACACTGTTTACTGTTCACTATCTATTGCACAGACTACTTGTTCTATTAACCTCATTCCAACACAGCTTTCTCCAATTCGTCCAGGCCATGCCACCTTTGTTCCAAGTGGTTAAGAAACTTATCTTGCAGTTACAAGGTGCTTTAGAATTGTATCAACTTGTCCCCTCATTAATCCATATGTGTAAATCCTTCAAATGTGCATAACCGCATCATAACCGTCTCTTTGGAGCTATTCTTGCACCAACTTCTGCTGTACTCGTCTTGGCCATGCCCTTAACACAATTTGACGCTTAACATTGAGTAAAGTCATGTCGATACTTGTTCACAACTGTTGCATCTCAATGCTCCATGTGCCATTTGCTTTACTTGGCCGAATAATCGACTACAATGACTCATTTGGCATGCGCGTTCTCTTGCTGCACTGCTCTGGTCTTGGACTAGCACATAGGCCAACTCCTGGCCAATTCCATATCCTAACATCATCCTTGAGCTACATCACGGACATGCATCAATGCATTACCCTTTGATGCTTTTGTCATCATTTTACCTTCTGCTTTGAAACTTCATTTCGTCAGTCCATATCGCTTCATTGCTGTGCCACTGATTTGCACGGTCACACATAGACACCGTGCATCTACTTGAAATGGATGTATGATGCTCAAAGGATATATAGACACATGCTAAATAATCCCAACTTTTGTGTTTTGGTATGCATGCAACTATTTTTCAGTTGGATGCGTATAAAATTTTCCTCTATTTATTCAGTGGACGCATACAACATGCAACCATGTTTCCTAGGTTTTAATATTTTTAAGATGTGGGCCTATGATATATATATATATATATATATTTAATCTGGATGGGTCTGAGACTCTGAGCATAATTATCCTTCAAATTCTGAGGACTGTTTAACTAATATTTCGTGTGCTTATTTTAGTCACAGATATAGTGTTCTCTTATTCTTCATACGTATTTAATATATAATCAAGTTCTTTGAAGGACCAGTCTGTATTTTCCAAGTAATGAACTCATTCTTCTTCTAAAAATAGTCGCTATATTCTCCAGCTACTTCATTGCAACCAATGCAACATCCACATTTCGGTCCATAGTTTCCAGCTACCCTGGAAAGTTGGTTCTTGTTTCCATACAGGTATGCCGCATCCTGCCCATTGTTGCTTTTCTTTATCTATCTATTTGAAAGGTTATTATTTCAGCCTTTTGATGACACTATATGTACCCTAGATTAAGATGCAAATGAGAATCTCGATATTTAGTAGTCCCCTGCAGTTTCATCTGAGTATTTCTTTTGCAACCATAGAATCAACATGGTTTCGTATTTGCCCCTTCCTTTTATACCTAGGACTGTTCTTGATAACTGACTAACATCCTAATATCTTGGTGGCTAAAGCTCCCTTGTCATACACAATAAATCTTTAGATACTACTTCCCTTAGTTGCAGTATTAGCTTTGAGTATCGTCTTCTAAATGCAGTGTCCGAACCCCGACTTCAATAGACCTGAATATAGATGGCGAATGTTACAGACGTTGCTTATTGAAGCAATAGCAGACCTGCTTGCAACCGAAGGAAAGGTATATCTCCTACCCATCTTTGTAAATCATATCAATTGAAGCTTGAAAAATGAGTAATGGCGCAAGTAAAGAAGTTATGTATGTGCATTAGGGTGGAAAATTCGGTTTCTTCAGTATTAATAAACAGTCTGATTTTATAGGTATTTATCCAATCAGATGTTGAAGCAGTTGCAGTGAGAATGAGGGACCAATTTATGAAGTACAGCAAAGGCAAACTCGCCATCCTAAAAGACGAAACAGATACCAAAATTGATAGCAGAGGATGGATTGAGGAGAATCCATTTGGCGTTCAGTCAGATTGGGAACTCCATGTCATTGAACGCGGTGACCCAATGTACAGATTAATGATTTCGAAAATTGATTAGTGCTAAAACCATTAATTGATTTCTAATACAGTAGATAGTTTCACAACATCAACTGAAGTAGTTCCTTGGCTGTGAGAGAACAATTGCCGACAGTTACCATATGCCGGAGGTACGTGTTGCTCCAAATTAAATTCTTAACTCGCTTTTATGAAATCATATACCCACGTAGTTAGTTGTAGAATTGGAGACTTAGGCACGTCAATACGGGCCTTCCTCCTGCGTTGTCATTTATATGCACATGATGATAGTTGTCCATGCAGATCCCACCTCTTATATTTTTCTAGGTTAATAAATCTGAAGTGTATACGGAGTTGAACTTAAACGTTTAAACTCTCCATTAACTTTTCAACCCAACTGCACTCAAATGTTCATCAGTACGTGGTCTTTGTGAAGGACACTTTGGTGGTTGTATGATACCCTCATAGAGACAAAGACTACCAAGTCCAAATTCTTTCCTGTAGAAAAAAAAGTTGTTAGGTGCCATATTTAAATTGTGAGCATGCTGTACTAGAATCTACATCAACTGTTTGCGCATTAACTCCAGCATTTAATTATAGGACAACATTAAAATCTAAACGCCAGTACAAAATTTGGGTGACTTTTTGCTAAGAGATTCTGGATTGTAATCTACCACTCTTTAAACTCCCTTATACAGTCCAGAACTACTGATGCTCTTTTATTATCATGTCTCTCATAGTAGGACCTGAAATGACTAAGTGATAAAAAGAGAATAAAAAATGACCACGGTAGTACTCAACTTTTGATCATGGAATATTATTAGTAGTAAATTAGTAATTTACTTTTTTTTTCCTAGTATATTTTTGGGAAAACATATACGTTACGTTTGAAATCTGCATACCACATTTACATTAACTGTCAAGATTCTATGGACCAAACCAAGAATAATCCAAACCTGATATTTTTGACTGGTCATAAATATCTTTCATAAACAAGAATCCAATATCATTCATTTCTCTGCAGTTTGTTAAAATCTTGAAGGGTGTTTTTGTCAACATAAGATAATTACTTGGTCAAATCAGTTTCATTTCACATTTCTGATCCCTATCTACCCTTCTTTTTATTTATACTGCTAAGTGGTAACTAATCCCTGTCTACATTCTACGTTTCATATCTCTCGATGAGATAAATTGCTGTTTTTCTTTTTTGAAAGTACTATTATTCAGATCCAGAACAACAATGGCTAACAGCAATCAAAAACCTCATGCGATCTTCATTCCATACCCTTTACAAGGTCATGTAATTCCATCGGTTCATCTAGCCATTAAACTTGCATCAAAAGGTTTCACAATATCCTTTATCAACACTCAATTCATCCATCATCAAATATTAAAATCTCAATCAAAAACTAATACCATTGCGGACGACATCTTTGTTGAATCTCGTAAACTAGGTCTAGATATCAATTATTATACTGTTAGTGATGGTCTTCCAATTGATTTTGATCGTTCTATTAACCATGATCAATTCATGGCTTCTCTGTTGCATGTATTTTCTGCTCATGTCGAAGATATTGTCCGTAAAATCATCATTAAATCTTCATCAACAGCTTCTCCAGTTAATTGTATGATTGCTGATACATTCTTTGTCTGGCCATCTATGATCTCCAAGAAACTCGGGCTCTCATATGTATCTTTCTGGACTGAACCAGCTTTAGTTTATTCTCTCTATTATCACATGGACCTTCTTCGCAAACACGGTCATTTTGCCTCCAGTGGTATGCTAATATTTACTTGTCACCTTTAATTGGGTCTGCAATCTAGAAACGGTTTCTAAAAAGTTATAGTTGTAGAATATGAACTTTTACGTTGGTATTCTCTGTCTTTATATGCCTTTTGGTATTATATCCTAATTGTATGTTCAGGATTGTTTTTTAAACTGCATTGCTGAAAATGCAAACCTGTGTGCCTGATTATGTATTTATACTGGATTTAATATGTTGCAGATAATCGAGAAGACACAATTACCTATATACCCGGTGTGCCGGCGATTGAGCCTGTTGATATGATGTCATACCTACAAGACACGGATACGTCGACGATAGTTCACGAAATTATCTTTAAAGCATTCGACGATGTCAGAGGAGCTGATTTTGTTATATGTAACACAGTTCAAGAACTCGAACCAGAAACAATTTCAGCTTTACAAGTTAAAAAGCCATTTTTTGCAATTGGACCAATATTTCCAAGTGGATTCACTAAGACTAGTGTTGCTACAAGTTTATGGCCCGAGTCAGATTGCACCCAATGGCTAGACACAAAACCTAAGGGCTCAGTCTTATACATATCATTTGGTAGCTATGCTCATATTAATAAGAATGATCTGATTGAAATTGCTCATGGGTTACTACAGAGCAAGGTTAATTTCGTGTTTGTTCTCCGACCTGATGTTGTATCAGTTGATGATCCAAACCCCTTGCCAGAAGGGTTCTTGGAAGAGAGTAAAGATCGTGGGATATTAATCCAATGGTGTTGTCAGATTCAGGTATTGTCACACCCAGCGGTAGGCGGATTTCTGACGCACTGTGGCTGGAATTCTATATTGGAAAGCATCTGGTGTAGTGTACCTATGTTGTGTTTTCCTTTATTGACTGATCAGTTTACCAATCGGAAACTAGTGGTCGATGATTGGAAGATTGGACTTAATATTGGCCGAAAGCAGATTACGAGGAAAGATGTATCTGATAAGATCATCCGCCTAATGGATGAGAAATCAGGTTATGAGTTTAGAAAAGAGATCGTGGAGGTGAAAAAAGCTTTAGAAAATGCGTCAAAAAATGATGGATCATCAGAGAAAAACCTAAGCCAGTTCGTGAATGAGTTGAAGGTTCTCATTGGTAACAAAAGTAAAAAGTAGGTACCACTGATGGCATTTCATATTAAGTCTTTTTTACTTTGAAAAGAGAAGAAAATGCACGACTTTTGGTCTTTTGTGATGGGTCCAAATTGGGTTGCCACCCACCGCAATCTTTGTCTCATGGCGTGCGCGGTTGAGGCTCAAGAAGTCAAGATGGAGTTCTGACGCATGTAAATGTTCGTGTCCAATATGCAATATCTTAGTCGGGAGTGGTATATCAAATATATATATATATATATATATATATATATATATATCAAATTAGTTAAAGAAATATATTTGTCTGAAGTAGGGATCCCTAATTTTGTTTTGGATCTACTGATCTATGTTTTTCCCTTCTAATTCAATTTTAACGAGTGAGTGAAATTTTTTTTTTTTTTTTTTTTTTTTTTTTTTTGAAAGAAAAATTACACAGGTGAGTTGAGAAGATCAGGACATTTTCCATCCATTCTCCCGAAGTTCTAGACCTTTTGCTAAACTTGGCTGCTTGATCAGCCATAATTATATAATTACATGGTTTCTATGTAAAAATTCAAACTTAACGAATTCAAAAGTAGAATAATCTAAAACTGAGCTGTTATACCAATTAAATAATTGGTTAGTATTGAACTAAAAGAATCAATAACTGTTTTGGCATCACTAATTAATTATATTCTCCCCCTTTCTTTTTCCTTTGACCTTACTCTACAATATCCAATAAAGCAAGGCTTTAGGGCTAATTTTGTTTTGGATTTTATGCATTTCTCAGGACATTTTCCATCCATTCTCCCGAAGTTCTAGACCTTTTGAGTCTGGTTTTGGCATCACTAATTAATTATATTCTCCCCTTTCTTTTTCCTTTGACCTTACTCTACAATTTGATTTTGCATCGGAGTCTGGTTTGATTTTGCATCCAATGAAAATACTTGTAGTGTCATACATAGTCAATCCAATTCTCGACATATTAGTATTTTTGTCAAAAGCTGCATCACTGGGAATAATAGTGCAGTCTTCTAGTAAAGAGTTGATAAGAGTGGATAGGTTTTTTTCTTCTACATAATTCAAAACAATTGTTTCCTTAATATCTACATAGTTCAAGTATAACTTTGTATCACTGACTAGTTTAAGAGTTAGTCTTGCTGTGGAATGATGGTTTAAAGAGTTACCTTGAAAGATGTGTAAGCACTTTCCAAATACTCCAAACAATTGAAAAAACACTACCAGAGATTTTTTTGAACGCGAAATTGGGGATATAAAAAGGAATTGGGGGATATTGATTACTTCTCCCAACCCATGGTGTCTGCTAAGGGGTGGTTTTGGGGTGCAAAAATACTAAAATGTCCTCCCTTCAAAATAAAAATCAAAAAACTTAAAATCAAAAAACAAAATCATATCCCCCATTTCCATCTCCACTTCTTATTAATCTCTTTCGGGGTTAGAGCTTTGAAACCCAAATATTCCCCATTCCCTTTCAAATTCTAAACTCTCCCCACTCTCTTTCAAATTCTCTTCTCCTTCTCTGCCGACTCCTCACTTTGGAAACGATTTTTTTTTTTTTCAATTCGGAAGTGATGAAGATCATGCTGCAAGTGATGAAGACCATGCCGGAATTGATGAAGACCATGCCGAAAACTGGTGCCGGCATAATTGGTAACTAACATTCAATGCCGTAACTAAGTACCGGCATGCTCGATGGTTCTTCTATCAATACCGGTAGTCAAGTGAAAAAAAAAATTGAAGTTTCCTGGATACTTTTCATCATGTGCCGGCATAGAAATTTAAGCAACATACTATGCCGGCATAGGTACCGGCATTCTCGAGAATTAACTAACTGTGCCGGAAGTGGACTGATCAAAACCAGAAAAAATTCAAAACGGAATATTTTTTTACATCGCCGGAAGTGATGAAGACCATGCCGGAATTGGTGAAGAACCATGCTGGAAAATGGTGCCGGCATGGTTCTTCACTAACATTCAATGACTAAACTAAGTGCCGGCATGCTCGATAGAAATCTATCAATGCCGGTAGTCAAGTGAAAAAAAATTGAAGTTTCCTGGATACTTTTCATCATGTTCCGGCATAGAAATTTAAGCAAAAACCATGCCGGAAGTAGTTCCGGCATGCTCGAAAATCGATAATTGTCTTGGGAAGTAGATCGATTAAAACCGAAAAAAATAGGTTTTGAAGATAACTACGCCCCGAACCCCCGGATAGTGGCAAACAATTTATGAAAATTTCAAACAAATGCCGGCATGGTTTTTTGGTTGAATATCATCCGCAGACACCAAGCTTTTTTTGCAAAAATGGTGGATTCAAAGAAAAAAATCAAATTTTCAACCTCTTAGCAAAGCAATTCTCTCTTCACAATCATCCTCCACTTTCACCAAAAAAAGTTCCCTCTCAATTTTTTTTTTCCATCTTTCTACTCTCATCTCATTCACCAAAATACAAATACACACTAATCATTTAACAAATACTTAAGATTTTTATTAATTATTATTAACCACTAAACCTGATTAGTGAGGGGTAGATTAGGATTTAAAAAAATACTTAGATAAGGGGTGACCCCGAATTGATATCTAGATCCAGTTTTTGTCCTTTTCTTATATCCCCCAATTCCTTTTTATATCCCCCAATTTCGCGTTCATTTTTTTCTCAAATTTTCTGGTTTGCTTCTTTGACAACCCGTGATTTTTGAGACCAAATAATTTTAATCATCCCCAAAAAAAATTCTATATATGAAAAATGACTTTAGAGAAAATTGAAAACCAAACAATTAAAATTAAATTGAGACCCAGCATACAACAAACATTAGATTAAAAAAAAACGAAGAAAATGAATATCAATTTATTCGAAGAAAGAAATCTTTTATTATTAAGTATGCATAGATGATTATAGGATTTATGAAGATAAGAAAGATTGTTGTATAAATGAGATTTTGGAAGTTCGAAGTCGATTAAAACAATATTCTGAGTAGTTTGGTTTAAGAGTACTTGAGCTTTGAAGAATATGAAGTTTACATAATAAAAACACACATATATGAAATGTTTGAAAATTCATGCGCTCTACGCATACAATCAAATATAACCAAAGAAGTTTCCACGTAATTTATAATATAGTAAAACTTTGATAAATTAATAGCTTTGGGACTAAAAAAAATTATTATTTTAACGAAGTTATTAATTTATTGTGTTAAAATTTAGCTTATACAACTCTTTGGGATCAGAGAATTTTATTATTTTAGCGAAGTAGTTAATTTATCAAGGATTAATCCATTAAAGTTCTAATGTAGGTATGTATATATTATTTTATCTTATTTTGTTGTTGATCAAACACATTTCAATTTATCCAATTAAAAATAGCGATTACATGATTTCTTACAAGAATACCGAAAACACCAAGATACAATATTATCAAAGTTCTAATACAAAAAAAAAAATTAAAAAAAAATGAAGGCATCAAATAAAAGTAAATTGCGAAGAGAAAGACCCATACAACCATAAAGGTATCCAATTTTTGTATATGAAATAGTAAAAAACGATGGTATAATCCAAAATCAAATCCGACCAGCTAAGCTGATTTTCTTCTTCTTTGATAAGAGATGCTCCTAATAAGTGCATAAATTATATTTTCTCCGTCTCTAAATAGTTGACATAGTTCAAGTTTGCACAAATTTTAAGGCAAGGAGGAGTTAGGAGTATTTTTATGAGTTGTTTACAATTATACCCTTATAGATAATAATTAGTAAAACTTAGATATTTGTAAACTTTATACCATTGAAAAGTGTTTTAAAACACTTATGTAATGAATATAAACATGGCTATCAAATTATACATATTTCTTATACTAACAATAATCAATTTAAATGACAGATTTAGAAATATCCCCTTGTTTAATGATATAAGTCATTCGTTAGTTGGGAAATTTTTAAAAATCAATAGGTCATCTATTTAGTCTTAGGGTATATGTTTATATTTGTTATCATTTTTGTATATTACTTATTATCACGTTCATTTTATGTTTACTAGTTTTGTTAGGACGAATCAACCAAAAGAAGTATAATTGACTATAAAATTGGTAGGGATCAAAATCTAATAACGAAGAAGGATCAAAAACAAGTTGGAAATATTTAAAATATAGGAGTTTATTGTACCACCTTGTTAAGGACAAAAAAACAATTTTAACGAGAAAATATGTGAAGATATTCGAACGTTAGACGAAGAAGTTATAAGTGAAACGAGAACAAGCTACCCAACTCTAGAGTCGACAGCTCATAAGGAATTTCCTGCCAATTTTGGTCATGTTTCACTTAGTGAAGGTCATGTTTTTCAACTTCTAAGAATAGATTGTTCGAGGGAAAGTTACGCGCGATTCTTGTTTGAGTTTTAAAACTCGAAGAAAAAGTAAGGATTCAAGTGGCTGATTCTAGCACGACTAGAGACACTTCTTAGACGCGTTTTTGACTTGTAAATCAAGGAAACTTGATCCCCGATGGGATTCTAAACTTAGAAATAGAGAATACTTGAGAGCCAAGCATTAAAGGTTATATAAGAAGACGTTTAAGAATCAAACGAGGCATCGTGGATCATCTGATCTATACATTTCATACTACATTCCACATTTTTAAAACCTAAGATTTTTCCTTTTAGGGGGAAACCATTCTTCTTCTTTTATTATATATTTTTCATAGTTTTTAGTGAACCTATGAGTATCTAATTATTCTATTGGTTGGGGATATAATATGAAGTCCTAAACATATGAATCAATCTGGATGATTATTATGAAGTCCTAAACACATATGATTGTGTTCGCGCAAGATAATCGTTTTATCGTTTGTTTAAGTTGCAGTTGATAAGCTTGATAACACATTTCCTGATAGTTAAGGTTCTTGCGTAACTTTATCAAGCATCTTAACAACAAATAGCAACTTGTGTTCACTAGTGGTGCAAATCGTGAAGGAAGTCAAAACTAAAGCTTAGCCTAGGCTGAATATGCCACGATCGTACAATGTGTTGCATATAAATAGATCACCTCAAAGATACTAATATTCTCTTAGCGATAAGAATTATGTTATTTGGTGGAAAATAATTCAAATGTTGGTGATTACATATATATTGACATGTAGAGGCGCACACAAAGTATTACATCGACTAGGGATAAAAGATGAAATCCTTAACCAATAATTTCTTAGCTTGATCACTACCTTTTACTTACGTTGTTTATTTATTTATTTATTTCTATTAGTATAGTTTAGTTTAATTCACTACATACCCCCTTGGTTACGAAAGAAGTTGACAACAAATAACAATTCTTTGTTTTCTGTGCAAACCAATCCCTATTTGCTATTCAACTCGTTATTATAGAAAATATATGTGACATTTAGGTTGGCTGACAACCCATCGAATTTCGCCGTCGTTGTCGGGAAGCAGCAGGAAATTTTATTTTGTTTTTTATTTTGCTCTTAGTGTTTTTCAGGTGTTTAAGTTTTATTGGTGGAAACAACTTGTTAATGGGATTCGTCATACATCAGTTCTGAAAACAGGTAGTATACATCACTTTTATTTTATTATTTTCTTAAAGAGCTTTAGTTGAATTTGGTTTCCTTACAGAAATAACACATAAGGTGCACAAAATTAGGTACATTATGGTGATAATTAATTTATAACTCTCAATCTTTCGGTAATTGCCCACTTACCATGGGTACAATCCGAATTAATCCTTTGATTATGATAAGTATTCTGAAGAACCTTTTAGTTATTCTCATACATCTCAACAACCTTATGGTGGGTGTGTTGGTCAATAACAACAAATAAGGTGTGATATATAGCTATACTTCCAATTGGCTTCATTATAGTTGTGCGCATATTTTAGATCAACTAAAGGACATGGAAGAGTAGACTAGTTTGATCTAACCCATAATAAGGAGAACATCGCACCAACCAATTCTACGATAATATAATTGATAAACTATAATTGACTCACCCCATGATCGTATTTATGATCAATCACTCATTCAACTAGATGAATTATGGTTTAAAAATTTACTATGATTATGTAATGGTCGAAGACCTGTAAACATAAGAATACTCTCGAAAAAACTATTCCAAATATGACAGAGTATCGGAAGATATTCTCCTAGAAATTAGTAGGAACATCCATTTGAGATTCAAACGAAATTCTAATAATATAAAATATGATGCCGATGAAGATTCTGAAGAACAGTTTGGTACCGATAATGAAGAAAATTTTGAGAATGAAACAGATTTGATTAACATCATGGAATAGCTTGTCAAGAATTATAATGATGAAGAGTAATCTAATTAGGTGAAACAACTTTCGTTTTGTTCGTTTAAAGTTACCTTTGGGATCAAGAAGCTTTTAATAATACCGTCGGCAGAAAACTAAATTATATTGTTATTATAGTTTTTCAATTAATTGATTTGATAAAAAACTAACGATACAGTTATCCTTGATAGATCAAACATACTTATTTTATGGTTATTCTCTTTTGTTATAAGGTCACTCAAATTTGTTTGCGGGTTTGACTATTACAGATCTAGTGATTCAAGATCTGCAGATAGAAATGTCGATTATTCAAAGTTAACAATCTTTGTTCTATGTGTGTTGATCAATAGTGAAATCAGGTTATTTGTGTAGCGGTTACTTTGAAGATTTAAGATTAAAACTTGAAGATTTTTTTCCTTCTGGTTTATGATATTTTTGATTCTTCTTGCACACTTAATTCTCTGGGATCCAAACAAGCAATTTATTTTTATATACATAAGGCTTCAACCAAAACTTTCTAGTTCATTCTTCTTCTTAAGTCTTGGATAAAGCTTGTTCACCGAGTTGATTATTTCGATAATCACTGTATTGGTGTGATCTTTCACGGAAGGAGTTTATTTTGATTGAATGAAAGACCCTTTATTATACTTTATCTCTGATCGAAATCTCGATTTGAGAGATTGATAAGTGAGTTGGTTACCGAAACAGATTTAGTTCTTTGCATTTTCGGGTTACGATCCAAAGGAGTTGATAGCGGAAGTATTCACATCGGTGAAGCAACTCAAGATAGTGGACTCTGTCTTGGGATTCACATGTGTAGACTAGATTAGTTGTAGGCGCAACGATACTGAAGGAATTAAGTAAGGAATGAGTGTTTACTTGGTCTCAACTATACGAAGTTGAGATAGTCAATTTGTACAATAATTTAATTCCAAGAGTATTCAAAACTGGAGTAGGTCTTGAGGTTTTTATGTCAAATAGTTTTCCTCGTTAACAAAATCTTGTGTATCCTACTGTTACTTTACTTTCCGTATTATAATTATTCTTATGGTTATAATTAAGGAATTGCACTTTTACGTTAATCCACTAGTTTGGTCTCGAACTTTAACTATATATCAAGTTATATCTTGATGAAATAATTCTTTAGCCATTATTGTTTTGGTAGAATTACATAATATGTGTCTGTATAGGTTGATATCGAAAAGATTGTGATGTGTTCGGTACCCTTCTCATTTCAGAATATCTCTACGATAAACATTAGGTTATTTTATCGAAAATAATTCATATATTAGCTGAAAGGGAGACGATGCCTAGTACACCGTCAACTTTTCGTTCGTGAACCTGTAAGAATAAATTTGTTACAATCAATAAGTATAAATTGAAAGAAATATCCTTATACCTGATTGTGAAACAAGTTCCTTGGGAGATCCCAAAAATCAATATCCAAGAATCAACCTAGTATGTACCCGAACTAAATTCCAACAAGATCAAGTCTTATAATCTATATTTAAGATTCGAGTTCACAAGATCGAGTCTTGTAGGTTCTATACAGTTGAGATTAAGAGTTGTCTAGGTTGTTTAACTACTACTTGTGATGTTTCTATTATAAAGATAAACAATATATAATTTGGAAACAAATAAAAAAACACGCCATAAATTTAACATCGTCCTTTATAATTAAGCCCACTATCAGATTTCATATTGTAATGTAGTTAAAACAAAGGACCCGATCTCTCAAGATCTTACGCACTTGATTCGCGCAGATGGCATCCTTTATAACCCTAAGAGTTACTTCAGCCTAAGAAGAAGACTTTTAACTAATCAGCCTCTAACAGAGAGCCTATTAATTTTCTTTTGAAAGATATACAATCAAAGTAATGGAAATTTGTTTGCTTATCAGGGATCTTCAAGGTAAAGAAGATGTTAAGCAAACCTCAACAATTAGATATCTTGTTTTCTTCAAAAATTTGTAGAGACTCCTGATAAATTCTACCTCACAAAACCGATCAAAAATATATGATACTTGTGGAGTCACAAAGCCTGAGACGAAGTGTACTTTTTAATTTCTATCAGTCTTATTCCTTGATCGATAATTCTTGGATGTCGTATAGCAGAAGAGACACACGTTTAGAATGGATAAGAATTACGATAATCAGGATATGATTCCGGATGTCATCATGTAAAATATAGCCTGATCGAGCTTCAAGAATTCCTCAGCAAAGACTTAAACAGTCGTAACCTAATACATTCTCATGAATAAACCTAGATTTTTCGAGGATGACTTTAGCCATAACTAGGACACATAGGCTTCAGGATTCAGATTCTACTTTGCAGAGAGTAATCTATTAACAATGATGAACAAGGCTAGGTAGCTTACAATCAAAGCTGAGTTCGTAAACTACTTCCCATGTATACCAATTACTTTTATACCAAGCAAGCTCAAATTCTCAACATAGATTGATCATGCAAGCATTTGATAAGTTCACGTTGCATTACAAATACGAATATGCAACAACATATTTGTCAAAAAAAACTTTGTTTACCAAGTGGTTAGCCTAAAAAAATTTATTATTCTAGAGCTATCAAGCATTTATGGAGTTCAATAACTCTCAATACTAAAACAGTTAGGAATTGTCCATAACAGTCTGTGAACAATTTGTCATCTCGGAATTCAGGAACCTTTCGTATCCATAAGTTCCCGAATTCTTCAAATCATTTCGTGTATTCAAGTTACAAAAAAATGTCTAGGAACCTCTTAAAATCGCGTACTGATCAAATCATTTCGTGTACTTGAGGATTCAAAAATATCGATGAGGTGGATTCAAAAAATTATGCTTCGACAAACATGAATTTAAATCACGTTTTCTGAAACGGTTATCATAATTTAAGCTCAATGATGGGATGCAGATTAAAACTGCACAAGTGCCAAACGCAGTTGGCCAAATTTGATATAGTTATTTATGTTTTTTCAGCTATAATAAGTGTTAGAGCACTGCTCGGTCAAACTCGCATGCGTTGCTATCTCAAGCATGTTTGTCAATGTTAGTGATCAAAACTATAAGTCTTGATTTCTAGCCTATTTATAGATGTCTCGGACTAAGACATAGATTGTATAGTTGAGCTTAGACTTCACGGCGTTCATCATTTGAAGATGAAGAACTACTAAGGGGAGCTTGTGGAACTTCATCGACAAAAGGTATGTGGAGACTGAAACTCATCTAGCACTTGGAAAGTCTATTTCTACTATGTCTCCTATATTGAGACATAAATCGTATTACAATATAGTTTTCTATATACACATTTGAGATTTCGAGCTGAGTTTATCTCGCCTACATATTTCTCGAAATATGTGTTGGCAAGCTTTCGCTTCAACCAAGTTCATCTTATATCATGTGAAAATTGCCGAGTAACATCTTACATGGTTTGTGTGATACAATCATTTGGTGTAGTCTTGGAATGTTTCGTTATGATTATTTCAATAGCTTGAAAATTGCTTTGATGCTAATAGTGTGTGAAAACGGCTATTGTCATCCTCTAAGAAAGTTTCAATGATTGAAATAGGAGTTTAGAACACTTAACCATTATTGGATATGTCATGTTGTGCACTCTTGCACATATGTAATCCATGTCCGGGAACTATAGTATGCGTACCCGTACACGTACCTGTTAGATTGAGAATTCTGGGAACCTAAGTATGCGTACACGTTTGCGTACTAGCTTACAGGTTCATGTCCGAGAATTTCTGCTGGGATTGAAAGTTCGCGTACCCGTTGCCGTTTGCGTCTTTGTCGAAACCCAATCTTGTCGGGTATTTCAAGTATGCGTACACGTTTGCATACTTGAAGGTTAAAGTTCTAAAATCGGTTATGAACATGAACATAAACATTTATATAATAAGGAATGCAATCTTTGCAAACCGTGGCTATAATGTTCATGATTGATTCAAGTGAATCAAATCGATTTTGATTCAATTGTGTTCTTGTATAATTCTATGAGAATATAGCAATTGAACAACTCTTTAAATAGTTTCATTTGAGTCATTTGAACTAGTTATGGTTAAGATGAATAAGGTTGATATGAGAGTAATCATATGGCTAACCTCGGTTAACTATTTGTGAGCCAACATAATGTACACGTTTGGGTACGGTTACATAAACCTAAATGAGGGTACATTTCATTTGTGTGTAACAAGCTAAGTTCGATCTAACGGTTGAAATATATTAGCTTGGTTGAATCGGGTTTTTCATCTAACGGTGAATATTGAATGCTTTGTTACCAAGGTAACTTGGATTGCAAACCCTGATTTGAAAACTATATAAAGGAGAACTCTAGCAACTGGGAAACGTAATCCCCACACCTCCTGTGTGTTACTAGTTGCATAAACTAGAGTCGATTCTCCTTTAACCTTAGGTTTCTTCGAGACCCTGTAGGTTAACAACTTCAAAGACTTCATTGGGATTGTGAAGCCAGACACAGCTATTTTATATGTAGTTGCATGTTCTGATCTTGCCCGATTCTATCGTATTGAGTACAATTGAAATAATTGACTCGAGATTAATTTTTCCGATAGGCAAGATAAAAGTAATCACAAACATCTTCGTCTCAACGTTTGTGATTCCACAATATCTTGTTTTGCTAGTCGATTAAGATTATTGTGAGGTGATTGATAATACTAGGCTGTTCTTCGGGAATATAAGTCCGGATTATCAATTGGTTCCTGTTCACTTTAATTTATCAAAAGACGGAACAAAAACTCTTGGGTATTTCTGTGGGAGACAGATTTATTCAATCTATAGACTTTTCTGTGTGAGACAGATTTGTTTATCAAGTCTTCGACTTTGGGTCGTAGCAACTCTTGGTTGTGGGTGAGATCATCTAAGGGAATCAAGTGCGTAGTATCCTCATTGGGATCGGAGACGTAAGGAACGGCTGTACCTTGAATCGGTGTGAGATTGATTAGGGTTCAGGCTCTGATCCGGTCGAAGTTAATTGGTAGTAGGCTAGAGTCTGTAGCGGCTTAATACAGTGTGGTGTTCAAACTGGACTAGGTCCCGTGGTTTTTCTGCATTTGCGGTTTTCCTCGTTAACAAAATTCTGGTGTCTGTGTTATTTCTTTTCCGCATTATATTATATAATTGAAATATCACAGGTTGTGCGTTAAGATTAATCAATTAGAATATCTGACCTTGGGTTGTTGATTTAAATTGATTGACACTTGAACATTGGTCTTTGGTACCGTTCAAGTTACTCCTCTTATATTCAATCAGGCTCGCAAATTTCTATTTGCTAATTGCGGATGGAATTAAGAGTCAGAGATATTAAACTCTTTGATATACTTTACTCTAGATTGAGTCTGATTGTCTAGTTGATTCTCTAGAAAGTATATTGGAGTAAGTCCTCTCAGATTTCCAAACGAATTGTTGGGTGTGGTTGTTAGACCCCCCGCATTTTAAATAAGATCTACTTTGTTTTCAATTTTATGAATATATGGAAAATTTGGCCTCCATCTAGATATTCAGACAAATTCTTTTCAAGAAAAAATGTTAATAATTATGACATATGTGAAGCAAGCACATTAACCATCGGGGAAGTATTTAGCTTTCAGTTGGGTCACCCAAGGGAATTTAGTTGATCCGCGAACCTATGGGAACCTCATTTCATGTTATTGTAGTCTTCACCATTCAACCTAATTGATAAATTTTTCAAGCCTATTAACTCTATTTCCAAAATTAACTTTCACTTGAATTATTTTGATCAAACTGAACATGTCATTTCTAGTTAACCAATTTTGTGTTTACATAGTAATATTAACAACATCAGCAATGTTTGGGCGTACTAATGCATTTAAAATTAATGTTGATTCTTCATTTGATTACTTCACTGACAATGCAGTTAAAATTCAGTTTGATTACTTCACTGACAATGTTTGGGCGTACTAATGCAGTTAAAATTCAGGTACTAGCATGGTCATGTGTGATGGTGTAGGTGGATATGGATGGGGTAAAGGAACATATGAAATTGGAATCTAATCTAGAAGCTGGAGAGAGATGGTAGCACAAGAAGAATTAAGTTGGGATAAAACTCAAACATCAACAAGATACCCATTGCAGCTGATGCAGAAGTTGTAATTCAATATATCACAACAAATCATTTTACTGTCATATGGGAAAATAAAAAAGCTTATTAGAGAAATAAATTACTTTTATCTACTTTTGAATCTTGGAGAGTAATTCAAGGTGGAAGAAACAATAACATCTCAAAAGAATTAGAAATGAAAAACTCGAGGAGTATTGTAATCTTTCTCATTGGATTGTTCCTTTGCTAAACATGGATATTGTCCTCTGAAACTTCCTAATTGGAATAAATTTTTATTTTATCTAAAAAATAAAACTAATCGATAGAGGAGGAAATCATGGTTCAATACCTACCACCAAGATTTGTAATGGTATATTAGTTTTAGTCCGCGAGTTACAACACCAAAGGTGTCACTATCCATGCACAAAAACTCCAACAAAACAAATTGTTCACAAAAACCCCATTTAACATAAACTGTCTATACTACCCTTCTAGTTTTAATCATCCCAATAAAAACCAAAATCAACCCCACCTTTAATTTTTATTATATGATCACCACCAACAACAACGCACCACCAGCAACTAACAATACCACCGACCACCACCACCGATCGCCGTCGACCACAACCAGCAGCACCACCACCGCCGCCGACCACCGTCGCCGTCGCCGCCATCCACCACACCGCCATCACCAACCACCGCCGCCGCCAACCACAACCGTGCCACAATCGCCGATGCAGACCACCACTGCCGACGACCACCTTCGCCGAGCAACACCACCATTATCGTCGACCACCACCACCAACCAGCCGCCACCGGCACAAAAAATGAATTTCATTGATCAATATTCAACAAAATGAGAAAAAAAAAAATGAAACCAAACAGAAAAAATGATGAAACCAAAATTGGTTTCACCAAAGCTAGATGAAACCGAAATTGGTTTCATCATTCATCCACATATTGTCATTTCACCCACACAAACTTCAATGATGAAACCAAACACGTCGACTTCCAAGTCAGGCCGAATAAACTAGGAAAAAAATCAGGTGAAAGCAAAATTTGGTTTCATCATAAAAGAAACACAATAAGATGAAACCTACCACCACCGTCAACTTTTTTGGAGCAATCAAAATCTGGAGTTTCAGATCCTCCTGCAACAATGGTACCGATGAGAACCTTCCTTCTTCTCTTCGTGACATCATCACTGTCAAAATTCTCATTTTCCAATGAGCCTTGGAAATATTGAACTCGTTTACGGATACTCTGAGGTGAGGATGCAACAGGCAAATATCTCCACCTTGGGTCTTCCTATTCAGTAATTTTGTCCAACAGACATGAGACGGATCTTCATAACCTGACTGCATCTCCATCTCACCAGGTAAAGAAATATCTCTGGAATATGTCCTTCCAGTTTGATTAACTTTCACAACCATTGAGGAATCATCGCCAAATGTTCAGAAGAGAAGCTAGAACCAGAGGATGAAGATGAACTATGGAACTCAACCAATAGTCTGAACAAATGTGAAGCACCCCATCTAAGCAACTGATGAAAATTGCGAATCTGGCATGATCAATCCACAATCAATGCGTTCGTAGGAATCTGAATCTTCACCGCGTCTCTGACGCACAACATCATCCAGGACGTCCCCAAAGAGATTCCACTAGAGACAACAGTTGACTGCCACATCAGAGACATTAGAATGCACAATAAGAACACAACAAGAGTCGATTTGTATTAATCATTTTCTATAAATCCGATACCTGAAAAATGATTAGTACTCTGAAACCAATTTCAGTTTCATCATAAATACGATGAAACCAGTTTTGGTTTCATCATAAATAATATGAAACCATAAGTGGTTTCATGCAAATTTCTATTCAACTGCAAGGAAAATTACAGGAGGTATTATACATGTCCATTGATAAAAAGACGTCATTGAAATGTCCTGATTGACATGGCGGTTATGGGAATGGTATGACAGTGGTGCTACCCAAAGACTAAGATATGCTTAAGAAAGCAGTACGGCAGATGGCGACAACCCGAGTATTAATGTTCGAATCGGGAAAATATGTTAACGTACTTATTAAACAGAATGAGAAGCTATATCAATCACAAGTGGTTAATGTGCAAGAATTTATTACCTTCTTTTGTTGTTATCTTGATGTCAAAAAAGATGAGGTAGCACACGTTAGTAACCTACCATCAACAGCACATGTTGAAACTAGAAATCTACCGCCTGGGTTAAACTCATGGAGCTCCACAAGTGCATGAACAACTGCAGTATATACTTCCTCACCTTGTTCATTCTTCAAGCCTTTCAACAATTCGTCCTCCTCGATGATCAATTTCCGCAGCAAACAAACATACACATAAATGATCCCTAAGTAAATATTATAGGTATCTATTCGCAGTATAACCAATAAGATTGATTTTCAACGACATAAACTCGAAAACAAGAAATAAAAATTAGCTGAAACCAGAACTTGTTACAAAAAAAAAAGAAAAAAAAAGAAAAAAAAAGACATTATCTCCAAAAGATTGGTTTCGTTGACAAAAACTAACAAAAATTAGATGAAACCAATTTTGGTTTCATCAAAAAAAAAAAGAAAAAAAAAACAGATGAAACCAAAATTGGCTTCGTGCAAATACCTTATCAGCGTCTCTAGTGAATACATATCGACTTGTCTTGTACCTGCAAGATAAATTACAAGAGGTATTATACAAGTCCATATGACAATTAAATGGTTCAAGAGAAGCACAAAACTACACATCATATCTAATGAAAGACATAGTTGAATACGTGAATTTGCTCTTGTACTATGCTTTGCCCGATGATGTAGCCGCTAGCAGCTAGCAAAGTACAACTATATAAATATATATATATATATATATATATATATAAAAAGGCAAATGCATGTAAAACACAGATAAAGATCATTTTGCTTAGGTGCAGTAGTTTAAACCCAACATAAGCATTTAACGGCACTCCCAGTCCCAATTATACGTTGTTCTTTAAATAGCTCCGTGCTCTTTCCAGCAAAATTACAATGGTGGAAACAAGAAATGAACCATAGTTTGCTTTTGGTCAAATCCGCTGCACTAGGTACTCTCTTGGTCTGTAAACAAACAATAAATCCTCGCTTATAATCATCTTTTATTTCCACAACAACCTTCTTCAGGTAAACCTGATCTCAACTCGCTTTACTTTGATTCATGTTTTTGAATTAAAACTTAGTACTAGTAGTCAAAGATCAGATCTTATACTAAAAAGACCAAATTTTTGACATTTAACTTTAAAATAGATAGATTGAGAAGAAAATTTACATTAATCTTACACTAAAAATCAGATCTCTAGATTTAATTTAATTTTTACCTTTTTATTTTCCCCAATTCGCATACTCGATCTGTATTTTATATACGTTGAGTGAAAGGAGGAGGTGTTGTTGTTGGTGGTGGGGGAAAAAAGAGGTCGATCTGGTGGTGGTGCAGAAGGAAGAAGATTAAGTACTGCTAGTAGTTGGAGAAGTGGAGGCGGTGGAAAAAAGAAATGAAGAAGAGGAGGCGACGACAGAAAATAAGAAGAAATAAACTATGGGAGGGATGTTACGGAATTATTAGAAAACTTGAATGATCTAATTCAAACTTTATAAAAAATTTGGGGTTTTTGTATCACTTTTGGGGAAAATGGAGTTCTTGTAAGAGCAAGTCTTATGGTGGAATCCAAGCTATTCCAAGTGTGGAAAGTTCATGGAATGTCAAGTCTAATGGCTTCCAAGTTGGGGTCTTCCACAGAAAATCCAAGCAACCTTCCATGATTTCATGGAAGGGCTCGTGGAATCCATCTGAACGCCATTAAGAATAGCGCTAAACGCCAATAAGATTGGCGCGGTAGAGAACAAGAAACGCCAATATGAATGGCGTTGAACGCTAATCTAAATAGCGTAAGTCAAGCGCTAATAAGAACGGCGTTTAGCGCTATTAACAATAGCGTTTTCTTAGCGCCATTCACAATAGCGTTGTGCGCTATTAACAATAGCGTTTCGCCTTATTTATTTTTACACTCTTCTCACATCACTCCTGTTTCTTTACCTATAAATTGAAAATAAAAAAATTTTAAAATTACAAAACAAAATTTATAAATTTGAAATTGAAACAGGATATAAATTAGCTAATTTTCATTTCATAGATTAAGTTACATGGATTAAAAAAATTAAAAGCGACATTACATGGATTGAAATAACTAATATTTAGAATTCAACATTATCCGATTTTGATTGTCAAGCTTCATCATTTCTCAAAGTTCACTTCATCATTGTAAGATCACGATATTTAATTTCCGAAAGCGGGATGGTTCTTAAGAATTTGGTACACATGATCAAATGCAAAATCTTTGTTGTTTTGTTGAGAATATAGAGTTCTAGCATGTGCCTCCTACAAAATAAATAAACATAATCTCTCATTTAGAAAATTAATGACTTAAAATATGTAGATAATTGAAAATAAGAGGTTCCATTGAATAATACTTACAACTTCTTCTAACGCCCATCCTCCTTCGGGCATATTTGCATAAATTGAATGTATGATACCCATGTAAACTTTGAATTGCTTTTTTATCACCGAAAACCTATTTTGAATACTTTGTCTTGTTCTTCCGTTTTCATTACCACCCGCTTCTTCTACAAAGGCTTGAAGCACCCTTTCCCAATAGTTGTTGACTCCTTGATTTTGTTCAACAATCGGTTGGAGACTAATTCTCATCCAAGCTTTGGTGATTGCAACATCTTCATTTGTAGTGTATGCCATACTTGAACTTGATTGAAAGAATGTTTGGAATTAAAAATATAAAATCGGGAGAGATGGGAGCAAAGAAAATCTTGAGATTTTGGGATGGTTTGATTTGTGTTGAAGAAGCCAATTTATAGATAAATTTTAATTTTGAAAATCTGACCGTTGAAACGCTATTGAGAATAGCGTTAAGCGCCATTCTTAATGGCGTTTATTTTGAGTCGTTGATTATAAGGAGCCGTTGAGAATCCAATGGTGTAGAAAAAAACGCAATTGAGAATAGCGTTAAGCGCCATTCTTATTTGCACCAAACGCCAATCTTAATTGCGCTAATCACAAAAAACATCCAGGAGCCACTCGACTTCTCCTATCCTATACTTAGTTTTTTTTTCTAGTCTCTCATTTTTTCCTCTTGAACAAACTAGTTTTTTTGTTGATACAATTGAATGAAATTGAATCAAAAGAAGATAAAATTGAATGAAATTGAAACTTGATTGATAATAAAAATACTTCAACTACATTGATTCCACTACATCAAATTTAAAAAAAAAAAAAAAAAAAACATAATTGAAGCTACATAGTTCCATAAGCTACATGGTTTCATATATTGAAATGACGAACATTGCTAGTGCTAGGATAACCATAGTTTGCACCAATTGTTCTAGGAGGATAACCATGTTTTTCCAAAATATTATTTTGTTTATCCAACATAAATTGTTGCTTCCATTCCGGCAAGGTCTCAACCACCACATCCAACACTTCGAGTTCATGTTTTTCCAAAGCTAAATCCAAGGATTTCTTGTTTGTCTCTGCAACAGTTAATAAATATTCTTCTTGTACATCCAACCTTGCCATGTTCTTTGCATTCTCTTCACTAAAATGTTTCAAAATACGGTCGGTTCCGTCGTTGATGGCCGATAGCTCCGAAGCTTCCCTTTGTTGATCCCTTTTTCCCGTTGGTCGACGAGGGCCATCCTCTTCATGCCATCTTGGGTCGCTTCTTGTCGGAGCACTACTTGTTGAAGCATTAACACTAGTAGCCTCCGATTCATCTTCCTCATTTTGGGTAGGATCAAATTCTTCGGGATTGAATCCGGGAACATGGGCTTTGAAAATTCGGTACACCTCTTTATTTCTAAAAGGTTTTCCCTTGCTAACCTTACTATATTCCAATCTAGCTTTTCTCTCCTACAAAAAACAAACAAAAAACAAACAAAAAACAAACAAAACCCAAGTTAAAAATACTTCAATAAAATAAAATGATATACATTAAGAAATCTTAATAAAACTTACAAGATCATCAATTCCACATCCGCTTGCATTGTTTCTATGCATATTTCTTAAGATACCAACCCACTTTTTGACATCTTTTTTCAAGGTACCAATTCTATTATGCAACTTATGAACAGTCCTATCATACTTATCCCCAAAGCTGCTTACATAGGTATCGAATACCCGCTCCCAAAACTGGTTAGATTTTTGATCAACTCCGGCAACACCATCAAGTGTAATGCTTATCCAAGATTTGGTGATTGCAACATCTTCGGGTGTAGCATATTTTGCCATGGTTAAAAAAAAAGTCTGAATTGCAATGAATTTTAAGAAGATGGAGAAAAAAATCTAGAGATTGAAAGGTTTTGGTCTGAGCTAAGAAGTGATCAATTTATAGGGAAAATTTCGAATTCAAAAAAATAGCCATTGAAACGCTATTGTTAATGGTGTTTTTTTGTGAGTCGTTGATTAGAAGGAGCCGTTAAATATCTAATGGTTATAAAAGAAACGTTATTTTTAATAGCGTTAGGCGCTATTCTTAATAGCGCCAAACGCTATTCTTATTAGCGCTTTTCTTGAAAAACATCCAGAACCTAAGCCAATTCCTCAAGTTCCATACTTAGTTTTTTTTTCTTCTCTTTTGAAAACAATGAAAACCAAAAATAATACAATGAAAATCTTAATATTTCTTAATTTTAAAATCTAGAAATCATAGGATTGCAACCAAGTTGCTTACACATCGAAAGTTCATTCGAAATCTTACGAAAAAAGACTAAAGTTGTTACGGTGGGTAAACATCGGTAGGATCGAATTCACCATCCGAACCGTCAAGATCATCTGGTGGCGGAGGGGGAGATTCTGGTGGCATTTCACCGTCTTTGAGACCTAGTCCATGTCGTATCCAAATGTGTTGAACAAGATCATTGCGGAGTTGGAGATATGCCTCATCATTCCTTAACTCGTGGTATGACCTCGGTATTCCAGTAACCTGTCGTATTGGTTCGTTCACGACTTCACCCCAATATAAGTTACGTCTTTCATTCTCAATGACCATGTTATGCAGAATCAAACAAGCCTTGATAATAAAGTTTATATCCTCCCTATCCCAGTAAAATGCTGGCTTTTTTTGTTATTTGGAACTTGTTTTGGAGAGTTCCAAAAGCCCTTTCAACATCCTTTCTCTTCCCTTGTTGGTATCTATTGAACAACGTATTAACTGGCTGATTTGGAAGAAGAATTTTGAATGACTGCACAATACAAGACAATCGTGGATATATATTATCCGCCAAGTAGTAACCCTTGTCGTAGTTGTGGCCATTGATGCGGTAATTACAAGGAGCTGCTAAACCATTAACCATCTTATCAAAAAGTGGAGATTGAGCCAAGACGTTCAAGTAGTTGTTGATTTTCTATACTTTTCCATTTACTTGTAGCGCCGTGTTCCAATCTTCTACGACCATTTCCAATAGGAATTCCGGTTAAGTGAACAAAGTCTAAAGGAGTGAAACCAATTTCAAAGTTTGGGAAATGAAACGAATTGGTGATATACCACCACCTCTCTATGATTGCATAAGTTGTTGATCAACTCTCTTAATGCTAATTTCAAAAAATCTAGCAAGGCCGGAATTATGAAGAACTTGACTAGCACTTTCATGAACCACCACACGTTTATGTAAATCCTCAAGGTCTTCTAGATTACTTCTAAATGTGATATCATGTTGTGTATCAAGTGGGTTTATACTTGTAGATATATGTTTCTCATCCGGTTCTTTTGAACTCAAGGTCATACACACATCCATATCTATACAAAATCATCAAATAAAAACATTTTTGGAAGATTTATGAAATAAGAAATTGCAATAATAACCATTTCCCATGTCCGAAAATACTTTTGTGGAAGGCTACCGAGAGTCGTGGTTGCTCCACTTGCCATGTCCGTTGAAAATGAACTTTAAGGTCTCTCTATGTTATTATTGTTCTCGAAGTCTACAAAGTGATTATATATGGTTGTTTGGTTTATTTCATTTCTCTTGTATCTTCCAGAGTTCACTCTTTAAGTTATTTCTTAGTTGTTTTGCGCCTGTTTTACCTATACAAAATAGTAAAATGAAAGCAAGACAGATACCTCGCAAAAAAGGTATAAAAAAGGAAAAGACTTTCCTAAATATCATAATATATCCAAATGGTAAACCAAACATCTCGACCATAAATTTATCCTTTTATAAGTAGATAAATAAACTGAACATTTTATTGATATTCCGATTCACCAAAATCAATAAAAAAAATGTAAACAGAAAAAACACGCATACTCTTCACCACCATTTCCTGTCCTGGACGTGGTCTACCTAATTGATATTCCTTGCCAACTGATGAGTGCCAAATAGTGCATATTTATACACCTTTTTATTGGCATTTTACTCATCTTTTGCGTTTAGAAATCAGATATTATCCCAAATTCTGTGTTTTCTTTGTTTTCAAGAATAAATATTTGTATTAATTAATTTTGTGTTTTTAGGCAATAAATAAAGCTCGGAGAATTGAGGAGCCAATAGAGCGAAGACTCAGAGGCAAGTGTCTATGGAGCGAAAGCCGAAGCCGCGCGCAATGCAGTTGCAACTCAACAAGTAGCAACTCATCTACAAGACATGGGCCCAAGCTATCCATCTCCGACCCGTGACCCGGATCCAAGCCCGTCACTTCTGACCGTTGAGATCTCCCTCAGCTACATCCTACGGTCGCTCAGCCTTGCATATCATTACTCGATGCTTCCGCTCGACACCAAATCGCCCCAGTTCATCCTAAGCCGTTCAGATCTTGCTCATCAGATCCTACGCTCGCTGCGCCTTCCTCATCGAGCTTTGATGTAACCGCTTCACACCACAACACCTATATATTCCCATTAACCAAAACCCTAACTCATTTCCTTCTCTTCCCTTACCCGACGATTTGCAGAGAGAGCTCTGCTCCTCTCCTTCGCCTCCCTCTCCACGACAGGACCACCAACTCACCACCTCTCTGTCACCTCCATAGCCACCAACAACCACAACCGTACCTCCTTCACCTCTCCTCTAGGTTTAGCTATCTCTCTCTTAGCTTCTCCATAAACCTAGAAGCTAATTTAGAGATAGATAAAAGCTAGGGTTTACCAACAGTCGAGGCATGGCGTCTGAGAGCCGCACAATCGGTGAAGGGATGTATCAGAAAGCATGGGTTTGTTTTATTTTCTATTTTATTTTGATTTTTGAGAAGAATTAGGGTTTGAGATATTTTCTCTTGCATGTATAAATAGGAAGTGTTGGTGGATGTTAGAGGCACGCCTGGATTAGCCAGTGCAGTCAATTAGGTTTAATTTTGTGTATTTTGTTATTTCATCATGTTTTAGTTTAATTCTGCTAGCTTATAACTGTGTTAATCATGTTAAGTATATTTCTCTTGAATGCTTAATTCGTTCTAGGATAAAATTAATCTTAGCACATCACACTTTGCTCTCACAGTGCATGCCAATGCCATGGATGCACTTGTAGTTAACACCTACGTGATGATGATGCTGCAACTCAAGCTTAGTTGGTTTATTATCAATCCTCAGATTAGTTGTACTCTAATCAGACAAGTAATGCTTGGGTGAGATACATTAGTTGTGATTAACTTATCAATTGGAGAAACATAAGAGTAATGTAATTAACTAAAGACACAGCGTAAGTTAGTGGCCGATTTGAAGACCCTAGTGCACCTTAATCTGTAATCTTGTTCACTGTTTAGAATCACAACTTTCAATCTAGCCGTATCGGCACAATCCCTGTTTGTCACTTGTTACTTCATTTAGAACTCAGTTTAGAAAGCCCTTAGATCACACATCAAAGCACCCCTCGTCTCTGTGGATCGACCCGTACTTGCCGCGTCTCCGATAGACGCCGTGCACTTGCGGTTATCACCGTAGGACAATTTATTTACCCATCTTTCAGGCCCACCACCAACCAAGGCGACCAACTAAAATTGACGTTTTCTGAAATTTGATTAAGAAAACCAAAAATCGAACTTTGTATTAGAGACCACACTTGAAACACATAACTTACGGTAATATCACGGTGCGGCGCGACCATCTAAAAAAAAAGTTTTCATTTACCTGCACCAAAAGAGTAAAAAATATATGAATACAACATGATTTCATATTCATCAAAAAATGTCAAGGCCAGCAACTGAACTCTTACGATAAGATCAAGATTTGTTGACCATTGGTCGTTTTCGTACCTAGTCATTAATCCCATATATATATATATATATATACACTAATAATACTAATAGATGCATTCTACAAATTGCCGCAAATATATTGCACGAATGTGGATTGTTTGAATAATCGCTATTTACGCACTCATGAGTTCCAACATATTAAAGAGAGTCGTGTGTCTTATCTCAGCGCAACCAATGTATTCTGATCACATTGGGAGATTATATTCTGATCACATTGGGTGCTACGCACGGGTCTTTTTCTTGCTAAATCCATAATTTTCACTGAGAACAAAAAATATCATAAAGATATTATTAATTTATTTCTTTGAATCATTTTAATTAAAACAATTATTATATTATTGATAATATCAAGTTTTAGATATTTATATATTGATCAAAATATAACTTAGTCAGAAGAATCGTTACATACGAAATTGGATGAAAGTCTCGCAACCAGCTGAGCTCCAATACTCTTTTAAATAGCCATATCTATTCTATGAAAGAAAATCAACCAAAACCACAATTCGCACCATTATAAGCTAAACAATTCTTCAGCTTCTTCAAATAATACACCGAAATGGAAACTATATTGCATTAAATATAACCTCAGCATTTGCATTAAAAATAACCTTGTCTTTGCTGGACTGTCGTCCGACACTGGTGCAACATTAATCATCTAGTTTTTGAAAAATATATTGGATTGCAGTGCAGTATCTTAAAAGCCTATAGTACTTGTTCCACTTTCTCAATTATAATATTTTCTTTCATATGTATTTTTCTCTTTTTTGGACCGCCCATCATTGGGATATGTAGTATGAGTATAGTTGGTCTTTTATAGATTGTCGCCAGCCTCATGCAAAAGAAAGTATCACAATAAAAGAAACTACAACTTATCGTATTTTAACACATCGTAGACTGAATGTTTAATTACAGGTAGTAAGGTCCGTGCAAATTATTTTTTCCCCCAAACTAACATTTTATAGCAGGGGGCAACACATACGTGCGTCTTTTGCCAAATGTTCCTAGTTTAAAGAACAGGCTAGCAGACTCCCTTCCGGTCTTCCCTATGTTTAATGGTAACTTTACTGGGACTTTAATAAGATATCTTCGACCAAATGAGTATATATGTTACTCAAAAATGCTAGAATATGTAAATCTGTCTTGGAGTTATGGTCTTCTTCTAAGGAAGAAGAAGAAATAGAACACATACCGCTCGCATACATATCTGATTCGCTTCATTTTTAGTTTTTTTTGTTGTTTTCATTAATTTAGCTAAGTCCTCTCTGCCCTCCATCTAGAGATTTCTCATTTTTCTTTTAAGTCATTTACATATATGTTCCAGACAATAATATTCGAGCACATGACAGTAATACACAAAATTGGTACAAACCAAATAAAACAGTTGTAGAACTCTTTGAGCTCCAAGAATAAAAACAAACTTCACAATCATTGGTAGGGTGTCTTTCACAAACAGAGCCCCCAGCTCCCTATATATACAAAAAATTACCCGTCAAAACTTTATAGATGATAAACAGAGAATATGAGTGTAACATAAAATTTTAAAAACTTGAAATCTATTGAAAATTAGGCATAAAACTAACAAAAATTAATGTAAGCACTTGTACAACAATAGGAGATGCAAAAGTCGCATTCTTAAGACACCATGGAAATGAAAGTGGACATTAGGGAGAATCCTTGGTGTTGAAACTTATAGAGATTACGACAGTCTTCTTAGTGATGTGAATTCATCTGTAACATGAAACAAAAATATATTACCATCATGTCAAAGCCGTTCGAATTCATTGCTGAATCTGTTTAAGAAAGCTCTAGGAATCGACAATGCAAAAAAATAAATAGCTCAAGAAGTCCATAACCTTTTATGGTTGCTTGACATTCTTGCATAGAGGCAAGCGGTTGAGGAGTTTGAATTGATGGCGCTAACCAAAAATTCCTGGAAAACTTGTACAGGAAACTCTACCGGAAGAAAAAAGCTCGCCAACAGCATTATAACGCGATTGTTTGTTGGTATAGAAAATGGGGAAATTCTTAGGGCGAAGAAAACCCGACAGCTATTATTATGAAAGCTCGCCAACTCTCGTTTCAGCCACTGACAGATGACTACTATTTCTTACGAAAACCTAAATCATTGGAAAAAGTTTTGAACTCGCAGCGCGAGTGCAAAATTGAACTCGCACCATGATAACCGTTGGATAGAAAGGATCTGACGTCATCTAACCTAACACGTGACCACAGTTAGGTACCCGAATTTTTAGTGAATGACCGTATCTTTAATTGGTTTTTTCATATATTCATCTCTTTCGGCTTCCTTTATATACCTACTGTGTCCTTATCTGTGGCACAAAAAAGATTTAGTGGATCTTTTCGGTTGGAAGCTTATATTCTTTTCGTCAAACAATGTAAGTCATAGGATTACGAAGTATTTGAAATCACAAAAATCAAAGCTTGAATTAGCAGACATCTAACACAAAGGAAGACAAAAGTAATCTAAAGTACAGTCGGGAAGGACGTCAAAATAAGATCCGTGTTCTTGTCGTGAACTGATTTGAAACTTATTTTACCTAGCTAACATACAACAACAGAATACTAGCCAAGTTCAGCTCCTAATTATGAGAACTATATATAGAGTGGACAGATATATATTCCTTGTTTGCTTATGTGTTGTGGTTTTTAATTAGTTTTGGACTTAGAGTTGATAGCTCTTCCTTAATTTCTAAGTTCTCTTTACACTTAACTTTTATTAAAAACATCTGTACGTCAAACCTTCATTGTTTACACTGAACCATCTCACCTGCAGCACTAATCACGGGAAAGTGGTACCAGTTTGAACAAAGCAGAAGAGCCCATTGAAGTGCAGTAGCTTCAACACAAATATCTTTGTCATTTGTTCCACATTTTGGAGGCTCTTTAAAATCTTTTTTATCTCTACATTTTCATGTAATCGTTCATATCACTGGAAAAAAAGAAGAAAGATATAAGTGGTATCTAAACTTGGCGCCAGTGTCATAACAGAGGTAGTTGGAAGAAATGAATATATGAAAAACCAATTAAAGATACGGTTATTTACTTAAACTCGGGTACGTAACTGTTAACTGTGGTTAAGTCTTCATTTAGATGATGTCAGATCTCTTATATCCAATGATTCTAAAGCTGCGAGATCAATTTTGCTCCCGCACTGCGGGTTCAAAAATTTTCCCAAATCATTTGATCAAAAAGTGCGCTAATAGATCAACGGAGGATTTTGATAAATCCTGCAAAGGCGAAAAATAACAAAATAATAATAATTTACGGCTAAGATGAGCAAGTAAAAAATTACCCGAGCTGTTGTATTCATAGTAGAAAAATAACACCAACCAACCAAACTTTTCTGCAAAACAAAAGACAACCACATATAATACGAAGCATCGTAAGAACCGAAACCCTAAAAAAAACATCCAATGAAAATATCAAGCCATTTTAGGAGTAAAACAGAAGCACATGTACAAATAAAGAATCCTGCAAAAATAAAGAGATGCAAAATTTCCATATTTATTATATCTGCAAAACAAAAGACAACAACCAGTAATCAGAGGAAGCATCAATAAAATCAAAACCCTAAAAAAATCAAATACAAAATCAAGCCAGAGCGGAGCACAAAAGCAGCGTCGTGTGAATGATGCTTAACTTGTTCTCTTATATGGAGGGAGATAAAATAATTTTCGGAATTAATGTTATATATATATCAACAAAACCTAAAAAGATTATTTTGTCCTTTATATTAATTTTCTGTTTGGAAATATTTTTAGACAACTATTCAGAATTCTAATTAAAGTTAATACTGTAATATATCTTGCCTTTCAATTATGGGATATCTTAAGAATAATAACATTTGATGTTTATTTTTATATCTATATTCTTTAAATAGCGAAACTACTTGAATCATTTACCCATAATATATATTGAGCATATCTTGCACGATTTTTTTTTATGAAAGGAAATAACGGTGAGAAAAATATTTTGAAACCCGTTCATGTTTTCAATTGCACTCTTAATCTAAATTTTTTATTCTCTGGTTCTCAAAATTTGTTTAATATTATCTATTCACGTTTTTTTACTAATGATATTGTTTTTCGATTATCATGTAGGTTTGACAATCATTTTTCATGATAAAACAAAAGCAGCATTTTTCAATCTATTGTATGTGTAAGTATCCATAACTCTTTGTATTTTGGTTTTAAATTTTAATCATCATTTTCCCATGGGATTTCCTCACCGAAATCCATAGTATTGCCTTTTCCCCCCGAAACGTCCAAGTTTGAATTCAACCTTCAAAGACGGACTGGTGAGTCTGTCCGTTCCAATATGTTAAGTTTTGAATTTTTTTTCCCCAGTTTACCCCTTAACCCAAGTTAGTTAGGAACCATAGTTAATGTAATATGGGTTTGTGTTGTTTACCCGACCCTTGAAATGGATACCAGTTTATGGGTAGTTATATCCCATCCAAGTTTCCGCGTCTGTGTGATTTTCTTGTACGCCTCTGTGTAAAGCTTCCGCCTCCCAGTTTCCCCTCCATCTTCTTCCTGTTATGTAAATTTGCAGAGATTCAGAGACGGAAGGATATGAGTTCATCAAATCAACAGTCTATAGGTATTTATTTCTAATTAATTTTCATTTATATCAGATCGTAGATTGACTGTAATTGGAAATTTCCCGTGGTTGAATCCCTAACCCTCTTTTAACTGTTTAAAACTCAAATTCCCGTGCTTCTCTTTTAGATTTCGTTGGGTTATACATCATATCCTCATAATAGCTGAAGTTTAGGGAATTGAATGGAATCCGATTTTTTTTTTTTAATTAGTTTGTTATGTTATTCGGGTTGAAATTGAATGGAATGTATTGGTTTTTATGAACTGAGTCTTGAATTTTAAACCACACTGTACCACCCATCTGAGGTGGAGAAATTATTCATAGTTTCAGGACTACCCAGTTGATTCACTGCATGTTGAACTTCGATTTTCTTATGTTCCATGATATTGATTTGAATATTTTTTATAATGTTTGCAATGTCAATCGAAGCGATAATGAAAGCCCTCCTTCCCTGTTTTGCTCCAGGTCTTTGTAGTTAGGTTGTAAGAAACGGTTGAGCATTTTTTTGGGATGGGAATCTGAAATCACTATAGTTTTAGTCCCCAGGGATAAGGTTTGATGAAGTTACTCAGAGTCGCGGTTTTCTTTGCCAATTTAACATTTCATTAGTGTTGAAACCCATTTCAGATTTTTAATAAGTTACATGTTTATTGTTTCGTTTATTGTCTAATTATCTCGAATGTGCATCTTTGCTAAGTTTGTGGAAGTGCAATCAAACATCTAAAAACCGCATGTAATTTGTAGGGTTGTTTTATGGTTATTAGTTTGAAAATTAATTCAAAGTAGGTTCTATCAATTGTATCACTGAGTGAAATTGTCCATTAATATTTTTAGTCTCAACTAATTATACACTTGTCTCTTTTTTTTGTATAGGCGCAGAATCACATCTCCCAAGTGACAATTACTTGTTTATTATGCATATTAGCATAAATCTTCCAAATTTTGTTCTAGGAATGGTTCTAAATTCTCTTGGATCCAAAATGCCGCTTTTCTTTTGTCTTATCTTTAAGTTTTATGCATTCACATCAAGTGATATAGTTTTGATATTGAACTATGAGAAGTTTATGGTTTTCGTTTCTTGTAGGAACAAGGTCAGTTGAATATCCAAATGTTGCATAAATCTACAAGTTTTTGGCACCTTGGCACTTGTAGATGTTAAGATTGACTTATCAAAAAAATTTTATGGTTATTAGTTTGCGTGATCTCGCCACTTCATCTTCCGTGCTAGATATCTTAATCAAAAGCAATCTTTTACTTGGTATGTCATTTTTCTATTCTCTTAGGACTTTTAACATATAGGACTTTTAACATATATGACGTTTTAAAACTCGAGCTAATCAACCTTGAATTCGAATATGTCATATTTGAACTACGTTGAATATAGTGCGGCATGCCCCGACGTTATTGTTGGAATTCTATCCAAGATGGATAAAGGGACCCTACTTGGTTAAATTTCTTTGTTTTATTGAAGTGTTATAAAATCGAAACAATCAGTTTATGGCTTCACCTGTTTTAAGAAATTTTCTTTTTTAATTGCAGATGGATGCAAAACTACCTATGGAGACATCTCGAAACGAAAATGCAACTATCGGTAGATGGGTGCAAGGCACCATCAGAAACCCTATACCACATTGTCGATAGATAATTTGGGAAATGGTAAATGAGAAAAGGTTCAAACATGAATAAGGGGTCTGACTGTGTAAGAGAAGTGTTGACTGCTGGCGATGACATTAGGATAATGATCTCGAAAAGCCTGGACACCCGTTTTTTCGACATTTTGATCTGAAAGGCCTTGTGAAGCTGCGTTTTGAGTGATTGTTTGGTACATGGCATTTTATCACCTTGCATTTGGTGCATTTTATCTCTGGACAAATCCAGTCTTCATTCTAGTATGAAATTTTCCATTTAATTTGAGTGTATGTTATTACGGTTTACCATATGATGCTAACCCATTGATACCGTGGTTACATCATCAATTGATTTTTTCTTACATGTTGGAAAATCATTGAACCAAGCCTGTAATATTTCCATTTAACTAGACGATTGGGATATTTGCTTACCGAGATAGACTTGTGTTGTTAATAGTGTGCATTAGCCATACCTTTATTCTGATTTAATTTTCTTCCTATTATAACAACACTATAGTCGTTCGCCTATTACGATAGAAGCTCATAATAAAAGCAGTACCGAGAATATCTGAAGCTACCCCCGGCAACAACGAGTTCACGGTTAACCCATAACGCGATATACTCCAGCATAAGAAAGTAAAACAACCCACCCACTAATTTTTATACTACCGACTGACCGACGTATCTAGTAAAAATTATTCGACCCGCCATGCATTTACCCAACAAAACTTCTTAGGTATTTTCAGAAAAAGGTCTCATTATTTTTAATAGTAGCGACTGGCTGTCCTACCTAGTAAAATTTATATGACCATCCAACACAGTACACGTTAAAAACATTTGTAGTCCAAGAATAAGGTACCCGTGTTCGACTGAACTTCGACGACAAAGTAAGTATATAAGTTTAAGTAATCGTTGATGCAGAGAAATATCCATTTCTAGTTTGCCATATGTCGTTAGAATAAAAGTTTCTCCCAACTTTTCTCGCATCGTTGTTGGTCTTCAAACACATGCTCAATCAGAAAAAAATGACTCTTATAGTGCAATTTAATGCTCTAAACAAGTAAGAACAATATGGATTAATTTTGACCGGGATTGACTCTTATTAAACCAAAAAATGTTCTAAACTCTTTTTAACATTACCTGAATATTCCATTTGAAGTTACACAACCGTCTAAATCAGGTATCAATTGTAACTTGTACTGTCATCAGAACATCATAACTAATAATTTTATGCGACCCTTTAAATGCCTTTACCAAATTTATTTTATTGTACATTTTTCCATAAGTACCCTATTTATTTTATACGGGATTATTAGTTTATGCCCAATAATTTTTGTTGGTCCATCCCAAGACCGGCTGTCCAATCTTTCAGTAAAAATGACTTTAGTGGATTGGCGATTGTCCTTCTCCAGTTGTAAAAAACTTACCAGCAATCGGCCGTGTTTTTTCAGGAAACACTAAAGAAAACCACATCATATTATGATGTGGCATATTAAGAGAAATTTGTATTTGGTTTGCGGCAACCAGTGTTTCATGAATTTTGAATGATGAACTAAAAAAGACAATGTTGCTATTCAAGATTGCGGTTCCGGTATATACATAGTATTGCTTAATAGTCGCATTTAAGAGGTGGTGAAATTTTGTTTGCATTAAAAGCGTGCTGAAAGTGTACATAACGTTCTTCATTTATGTAGTTTCAATGAAAAAGAACTAATAGTTCAAAAGTTAAAGATGATTACGCCCGTTAAGGCACAACCATGACTTCATTATGTCCGTAGTTTGTCGCCACAAATATTGACCACGTCTCTAACTAGAATAATTCAGAGTCCAGATTTTTTTAATTAAAGATTACAGTTTGGAAATGTGCAACGAGAACAAATTGTGCAAATAAAAAAATATGAAAAGTTTGTGAAGTGTTGGGAAGACCTCAACAATTGCTTTTTTGATGTTTCACCTCAATATAAATCTTTGAAACAAAAACGATTCAACTATCTTGATACATCATTAAACTTCTTTAACCAGCAAACTTTTTGTACTTACACATTCATCTGACCAGGCAGACATTGTATTGAAGTGCGCTTACATGAAGTGCGATTACATACTGCCATTCCCAAAGTAAAACTATCGTTTTAATTCTAACAGCCGTCTAACGGCCTACACCTATTTTGTAATCCCCTTTTCCCGTATATGTAGACGTTAGTATATATACCTATAGCAACAATTTAGCTAACATTTAGGTAGGTCCCAAAAAATGAGGTTAATACATTAATCAATTGCCTGATATTTCCAAAAAAATAGGCTTTCCAAAAAATCGACGCATTTATGTACACCTGAAAAGCGTCCCATTGGCAACATAATAATCCGGTGGATAGTTGGATTCACACTGCAGCCAAGAAGTAGTATGTTAAGAAAATACCAAAGTGAATTAAATGTATGTCTAGCTAGTAATAATTCCGGCGTCTAAGATGCTGCCTCCCATATTCGGTACGTTTTTTCCCCCAATGAATTCTCCGCTAGGTCCCAAATTGGTGGTTACATACACTGCATATGGTAATGGCCCTGTGTGAGATAAAACCGTGTGTGCTGCAACCTAAATCTGAAATGGGTTACACGAAAATATACATCGAATGAACTTACCCTCAGTATCGATTGGTAATTGTGGTGAGGATCCCAGATTCTTTTGTGATTGATTTCTCCTAGTTGAGGTTCTTTGTATGGGTTTTTTAACTACAGCCTTACTCTTTGCTGTTTTAGGTGCACCTAATGCATGATTAGTAAACGTCGAGACAATAAAAAAAAATAGAATCAAGGAAAAACAACAATCGTACTGTTACTGACTGAAGTACCTCAATTATTTAACTATTTTTAGATACGTACATATATGATACATAACGTACCCTAATTTAGTACAACCCTATACCTGTTAATATAGTACCAGTACAACTTAGGAAACTCCGTAAATAAAAAGTTTGAAAATGCAAGATATGGTGCCCTACCTGTTTCAAGTGCAATTTTTTTTTGGCCTTAATCCTTCCACCTCTGAAGCAGCCACTTGTTCTGCATCTAGGCCTATTATATATGGTCAGACGAGTAAGGTAGCAATGTAAACCACTAGTTACTGAAATGTATTCACTTAAGGTTAATAAGTACCCGTAGAAGTGCTGTCCCCCCCTTCCGTGATTCGTCGTTTTCTGTTTTTTTCCATTTTCAATTTCTCCTCTTCCGTAGCATACGAGGCTCGTACTTTAGTCAGTTGATCTTTAAAATTTCGGTCCACAGCCTTGTCCTTGGCACTTGCGCAATTCACCTTATCAGCAAACGGGTTAAGCAATTAACCAACAAAATAAGGTCCACACTTCAATACACACTTTCCAGCTCCCCAGATCTTTGTTTCCGAATGGCTGGTGGGTTAGACAACCTGCAGTCTCTGGTATGGTAGTTACGTTAGCTTGATCCGCCCCTGAAATGACACGACACAATTCAATCGTAAATATAACCAGAATGAATCATCTGTTTCAATAAAATTAACAAAACCGAACATTCATTCATTTATATACATTGTACCATCTTTTCCTTGGCATTTGTTCTAAGCGCCAGACTCTTAAACAACTCCATATTTTCAACCAAAGTAGCCCCGATCGAGGTTGCCATAATCGGGAAATTATTCTCCTTGTTCACAAAGTTGGCACAATGGGTATGGATGTGGTTTTCAGAATACACAACCCATCCTCGGCCAGGGCATCTGTTTGTATGCTTGATATGTCTTTGGTTGTGGGCGTACTGGACATGCTAGTGTGACCAAACCCATCGTTTTCCCGGGGTCCAAACCCTGCTGCATTTGGATACAATAGGCCTCCTACACTTACCGGATACAACAACATCAAATCAAGAACCAAAACGGGCTTCTAAAATCAACAACATGTTCTCTAAACTTATCCAATGGAAAGTAATAGAGCAAAAATATGCTACTTCTCTGTTAATTATCAGTAAATTCTAAGGTTAATCAATTTTCAATTTTCAACTTTGCACATCACCAAAAATCATGGTATAAAACTCAAATTAAACCTTCAACAACTGGCTCAAAACCATATAATAGCACAATCTTCTATCTAATTCACCCATTCGTTATTTTTCTTCTTATCCAATTTAAAACACATTATACTCTGGATTCTTTAATTCTAGAATGGATTTAGATTAGGCATAAAAATAAATCTTCAAACTATCTTTTTCACATTATCACACTTACCCTAATTCATTTCTACAAGAAAACCCTAATTAATAAACTCCTCCCATACTGTGTGAAACCCAAACTAGGGTTACCATAAAAAAAACCTAACTACATCGACATGAAAATCGACACACGCTGCATAGATACATAATCAGAAGTGGGAGAACAAAACTAATTTTCACTCACCTAGAGGACTATCGTCCATCTCTGCTGCGATTCTCCTCCACCAGAAAAGTTTGAGTTCAGTCAGTGAGAGGGAGAAGAAAACAGGGAGTGCGAGATATAACGAAGATTTTTACTGGGTATGGATTACGATTCGGATTCTAATGAATGGGTATGGATTTTTACTATACCCATTTTCTGGTGTGGTTGAGTTAAGTTTGAGGGCTAAAAAGTATTTTTGATATCAACTGGGTTGACCGATTCAACCCAGTCCGTCAATATTCAAAGACTCAAACCATGTTCGTCCATAACCAATGACCCAAACCCTAGGATTTCTTTGATGAAAACCCTTTTCCCATACCAACTGAAAGTGTAATTATAAGTATTTTCTTTTACCCATAGTTTGGAGTTGTAATTAGGCGGATTTTATTACAAAAACTGTAAATGAACATTGGACATTGGACTTTATATAGTTGGTCTAGCTGGTTTGCCAGTCCGAGGAGCGGGCCAGACTTTCGCGTATCAAAAAGGCAAAGGCCTAATTCCGTAATTTTGAAATTTTGTTTTACTAACGGGTAGCCCAGCTTTTTATATAATACAGCAACCTCATCTTCTAGAGAAGTGACTTCTGATTTTGAAAGGCTTGGAAGTGTTTGCACAAATTTTATCTACTCGTAACTGAAATAGCACTGGCACTGAACTAGTAGCATCTTACGAAATCTCATGTAGTAAAAGGAATCAGAAGTAGAAGAAGAAGATCAACAATGGAGGCAGGTCGAAATTTACTTTCTTCTCCTCCATACATACCTTCAAAACATCAGCTCAGAAATGCTCATCCTCTCTCTGGTATCATCACACTACCCACAATTTCTCCTCTGTTTGGTTTTATCTGTTTCAATACTCTTTACTTGTCATGGTTTTTTTTTTTTTAAGATAAAGGTTTTAGTTTTGGGGTTTTGTAGAATTTAGAAGAAAACCCTTTGCTGAACTCTGAACTAGAAATAATTTATTTGTATGGTTTGGTTATAGATTTCTCTAAGCTTGCTTCCCCAGGAATCTAATTTATGAGATTGTATTATTGATTTATGTGTTTTACCATAATATGTGACTGGATAATTTATGTAATTAAAGTCGGAGTTAAAAGACATTTTGGAAAGCCGGGTTGGAATCAATGCATCTCCAATCCCATTGAAATTTCATGTTTCGGTACGCGGATTTTGGCTAGTATAGGACTATCTGACATGGTAGAACACCCTAGGAAGGTAGGTTTGTGATTCTCATTTCCTACATGAATCACATTCCTGGAAATGTAACTCCAATCCTTTCATCCTGACGTGCTATATAGGTATAACTGGTACCCCGTGTGAGCAATTCACAATGCACTGATTGATTTCAGAAAAATGTCTTAGCAGTGGGGAATCTTGAGAAACTTCACTTACTTCAAAACCAAGTTTCTTAGCTCATGTTTTATTTCATACTGGATAGTTGAATAGTGGTCCTTGATTGAAATATAGGTTATTATTCCGTAATTTTTGTTTTTCATACATAACTGATGGCTGTTGGCTTTATTTAATAGCCTTTACGTTGGGAGACACTGTCACTCAGTTTACCTTTTGATTTTGCAGTTGCGGTCCTTCATGAGCAAGCAGCTCTTGCAGTTACCGCTGTACAAACAACATCGACAACTAGACACTTCCCTGCCTCCGTCCTGCAAGAGCAGCGTGATGATCTTAGGTCCTTACTGCACTTACGTGAGGAAAAACCTTACCAGGTAAGGCTTTATTAGTTTCCTATCGGTTCAATATTATCTTAAACAACTTTAAGAGGTGATGGTTGAACAATGTGACAACTCGTGCTGAAAGTTTTTATCTTATGCAACTTGGATTTGACACATAACTCATCTATTAACAGTTGATGGTCATATTGTTCACTTTCTTGTTTATGCAATCATAGTGATCTGTCCATTTTGTTGGATTTTAACTTTTGCTTGTTTAGGCAGCATTGGATAGGACGCAGATAGATAATGACACATCACTCAATCAAGAAAAGAAAGAGCACGGATCTGAGTCATCTGACAAATATCTCAAAGACTTTGAACGCCAGTTGCTTTACTCTCCTGGTTTATGGTATTTGTAAGATAAATCAGGCCCATTTCCTGTCACTCACTTCATTAAGCATTTGTATTTGGAGAATATGACCTTTTAATCCTTCGTACAGTTTTCAGTCACTCAACTTGAGTTTGTGCCAATTTATTATGCAGATCACCGCCATCACAAAGGGAAAATAAAGCTTCGTCCTTGGACATGCAGTCTATGTCATCCGATGCAGATGAGGAGCTGCATGTTAAAGCACATGATTTACTTGCCCTTGCTAAGCAAGCTGTTCTAGTCTCTAAACAAGCTGCCTCTTTAATTGTGGATTCTAATTCACATTTACACAATGCTAATGAATTGATTCCAAGGTTTGGTTCACTTGATGTTATATGCTCTTGTCTAGCAATCTTCTATCTCTATGCATCATCTTTTTGTTCATTTTCATTAATTTTGAGCCCTCTTACAGTTTTGGAATGAATGATTTATCTCCTACTGAGAAAGAAAAGATAGTAAGATCCACACGGCTTCTTGAGAGGCAATCTAAGAAACGCAGAGCTCCAAAGTCGGCTCTCTTGGGTGATGAGATTTCTAGTTTAAGGATAACAGACAGGCATCACAAAACGTCACTCATTGATCTTAGTGATCCACTCCGGCTTTTCCTGTCGGGTGCTGAGGCCAGACAACTTTTGACTGCAAAGGAAGAAAAAGAATTGTTCATTCAAGTTCAGGTATGTCGTTGAGACACTTACATACCAAGTATATTAACACTGTTTGATAGGTTACTAAAATTCAGTTTTGTTCTACTTATGTATTATTGAACAGGAGTTGACAAGATTAGAGGAAGTGAAGCAGAGGCTTCAGTCTCAATTTGATCGTGAACCAACAGTAGTTGAATGGGCTGAAGCTGTTGGGATGTCTTGTGCGACTCTGCAGTTGCATCTGCATTCAGGTCATAGAAGTCGGGACAAAATGATTTATTCCAACTTCCGTATGGTGGTGCACGTGGCTAAGAATTATCAGGGGAAGGGTATGAACCTTCAGGATTTATTGCAGGTCAGCTTTAAAACTCGAGAATAAGTTTTTAGATTAATGAATATTGAAATAATTCTCTTTCTTTTTGATGTTTGTACTTTTGTTGTATGTATATTTTAGTGATGCCAATTGTGCTCTGGTATGTGTGACCAAATCACCAAACATTATCCGTGCTAGTAACTCTAAAGATTGTGTGTTTCTCTCATTTTGTAGGAAGGAAGTAAAGGCCTTATAAAGAGCCTAGAGAAATTCAAGCCTCATGCAGGTTGCAGATTTTCTACATATGCATACTGGTGGATAAGACAATCAGTTAGGAAGGCTATCTTTCACCACTCTAAGTCAATTCGTTTACCGGTAACTACCTCACTTGTTACCTTTCTCAACCTCAATTCTGTTTCTGTGCTCCATCATTTAGTTGCATTAAAACTAGTTCATTTTTATAGTACAAATACTGTTTTCAGGAGAATGTATATAATGCCCTAAGACAAGTGAAAAATGCTAAGGAAGTTCTCATTAAAGAGGGACATCAACCAACAAATGAGGAGATAGCAAAGCAGGTTGGCTTTACTGTTGGGAAGTTGGAAAGATTGCTAATTACCACAAAAACTCCCCTCTCCATGCAAAGGCCAATATGGTCAGATCAAGCTACCACCTTCCAGGTATTGATTTGTTTCTTTGAAAATATTTTTTTGTTTTGGAGAAAAACGATAATCTAACATATCAACTTCCCCGTAAACAAAATCTGGTTTGCTGATAAGGATAAAAGAGGAATCTCCCCGTAAATCAATTCTTAATTTACGTTTGCAGGCGGTCACCGCAGACCCTAAGGTTGAAACCCCTGAACAGGGTGTTTCGAAAGATCTCATGAGGCGGCATGTGCGTAATCTTTTAAGTGTTCTCCCCCCTAAGGAGAAGCGAATTATTCGACTGCGTTACGGAATTGAAGATGGAGAACAGAAGTCCTTAGCGCAGATTGGTGACGTATTTGGATTGTCAAAAGAGAGGGTCCGGCAGCTAGAGAATCGAGCGTTAGACAAACTCAGGAACTGCTTATCTAGCCAAGGTCTAGAGGCTTACACAAATTTACTAACTTAGAGAGGTATAGCTACTTACCGGCATACTATTTATATATCATATGAGCTTTCGGTAATGCTATTGTTTTGATCACCTCCATGTCTCCGTTTATATTTTACTTGGATTTATATTTTGTAATTGATTGTACATATGAATGTCTTTTGTAGAACTTTTTTGATTATCTTGTTGTACTTCCATCAAGAATATATAAAGGCCAAAGATTTTCGACGTAAGCTTTTCGAAGAGTATCCGCTCTAACTAGATGCGTTACTGACTTTTTTTTTCTTGTGTGTAAAGTCAAAGGAATATGGTTAGAATGTAAATGCTCAACAGTCTCAACTGTCTAAGAGGTATTGCTCAGAGTTCATTCACTCCATAATTTCCTTACCAGGTTTTCATTGTTCAATGGAGCACTAGAGAAAAAATATATGATTTTGTATTAGTGAAACGATCGATGATTTCAACTGCAGTGACTGCTAAGAACAAAGGAAAAAATAGGTAGAACTTAAGATGTTTAAGAGCTACAAAGTCCAGAATCTAATCGAAACCGGGGAAGAAAATGAAAACCATATAAGTGAATTTCGATAAATATGCTCTGCCTTGCTTGCTGCTATGCATCTTCAACTCAAGTTTTCGATGATTTTGGAGATGGCCGAAATAGTTCCGAAGGTTGATGACACAACTCCTACTATTATAATCATAATACAGAGTGACCCCTGTTTAAACAAGAAATAAAGATTTATAAAACAGCCGAAAAGAAAAAGGAACTGCAAAAATGACATGCAAGATTGGAGAGGTTTTGAGCATTATGGAAATACCTGCAACCATGTCACTTTACTCCTTAAGATGCCCAGAAAGCAAACACAAGGAAGAATCAAAGTCTGCAAGTAAAAATGTGGTTTTCAATCAGAAAAATTCTGTAGACATAGTGAAGTTGCCAATCCTCCAAAGTTAAAAGCTCTAAATTTGTATACAGACTCATGCCCTCTAAATTTGTCATACCAATTGATAAGAAAACAAACTTAAAACAAAACTGTAATCAATTAAAAACTTACAACAAGCATTGTCAATAAAGATCCAATCAACGCCATGACCAAACCTGAAAGATATTAACAGAGTTCAGAAAACATGAAAATCTGCTGAAATAATTAAAATTTTCAGCATAAGCTACGGATAATTCAAGAACGAAACATACCAAAGAAAGGAATGGTAAGTCCGACGAACAAAGTAGAGAACACCAATAATGTTCTGATTAGGATTGAATACATTGGCGACTTCATATGGCTTGATGGTATCAACTCCTCGATACACATAGCTACAGGTGACATGGTAAGAGCATATTTGGTGAATGGGTTTACTACCTGCAAAAAAATTAAGAAGAAAACCGCAAAACAAGTTAACAACTCCAGGTTTAGCAATCGTGATTCTCAATTTAATCATGTAAAGAAGAGAATATACCGTAGTCCAGAGAGCGATTTTTGAAGCAACCAAGTCTTGTGGCATGTTAAGAGTAAACTGGGACAGTGTCGACTCTCCAAACATACTGTATCCCATCACTGCTACCACGCCATACAACAAGGTAACAATAGTAAAACTGCAATCACGAAGGAAGAATCGGGTAATATTAGTTAATAATTCGAAGCTTGCTATTAACAAGTAAAGCTCCCAATTTCATCACTTCGTAAGTAATATCACTTGGCAGATATACCTTGTCAAGAGAACCGATGTGTACTGGCTAGGCTTAGCCATAGAGGTATAAATGTTAGGAAAAACAGCATGGCCAGAGTAACAGTAACCATAGAGACCAATGGCAACAGGAAGCGAACCAAGATTAAGAGGTACCCCTTTACTGTGAATTCCAACATTGTCAACAATTCCAACCCAAAACAAGCAAGCTACTACCAAAACTGAAGCAACTACTCCTCCAGCTGATATGTAACTTAGAAGACTGAGATCTTTAAGCCAAACAGTAGGGAGAACAGCAAGTGTACTGATCACCGCAAAAAGATGACGCGAGTTCAACACCAGACCTCCTATACTCAAATGTGCATTCGGGAATAATGAAGATAAGTTATCGCCCTCGAGGATTATGTATTCCACACAACACGCGTATAACTCGGCGTATAATATAATCTGCATTGACCATGAGAATATTCAATGGAAATGTAATGTGCTAGGCTGCAGCATATGTACTAACTTCACAACAACTACTTACAGAAATGATAAAACGACCGGTAGTGCCGAAAGCAGCTTGACCAATATCGGGATAAGTCTCAAGGCCAGGCTCACTTTCCAAGCAGTACCGCAAAAGAATTCCCGTGTACAAAGAGAGTATAGAGAAGACGAGAAGTATAGATAATCCCCACCATCCACCTTGTTGTACAGCATACGGTGTCGTCAGTATTCCAACTCCGCACAGAACATTAATTCCTGCAAAAATGGAAGATTACAGTTTTACTACAACAGTAAAATTAATAATTACTGAACTACCAAAAAGAAAAAAAAAATTCAACTCAAAAGTGAAAATATGAAAATCTTGATTGACCTTGGTTTCTTTATGTGCGGATCAATGCCAGTATAATTTTCATCAAAGAATTATTTTAAACAATCCTGTTATAGGGCGGCATGTTCCATTAGAGGGGCGGCAAGTGTGATAACAATGTCCCTCTAGTTGGTTAGGGGATGTCCTATAGGGGGTGTAAATTGACTACCCGTTCTTTTTTGGTTGAAAAGACATAATTCTCCTCCCCCATTTTTAAACCTAATGAATCAGAAAAATCAAAACAATTTTTTTTTCTTTCATCTTCTTCTTCTCTTCTTCTCCTCCATTAAAACTGAAATTTTCATCGTCCTCGATTAATCGGCAATTTGAAAAATTGATAATCGTTGATTGAAAACTATATTAGAGATGCCGAAGAAGGAGGTTGACGAAGATTAAAGTTAGTTTTGTATCAAAAATCAGGGTTTTGGAACAAAATTGAAATTTCTGTGTTGCATGTGAGTTACGGTTGGTAATAACTCAAATATAAACCGTAACTGTAGTTTGGGTTGATGTTACGGTTCTTTTAACTCAAATACCAACCGTAAGTTCTTACTTTTGAAAAAAAATGTTCAATTACGAATTTTATTTGCAACCGTAAATGGACTTACGGTTCGTGTCGATACTTGAATTACGAACCGTAATTCTTCCTTGATGTTTCAATTTATTTTTACGGTTTATATTTTCATCACATTTATCAACCGTAATTGAGTTATGAATTGTAACTCAAACAACATTACCAACCGTATATCATCTTGTGTCTTAGCAATTTATCCGGTTCAAAAATTAGTTGAAATACCAACCGTAAGTCAGTTACGGTTGGTCTCGATTCATTAGTTACCAACCGTTATTTGTTACGGTTGCTATATGTTGTCATGTTTCAAACCGTAATTAGGTTACGGTTCGTACCGATTTTTTTTTTACCAACCGTAACTAGTATTCCGATTGGGTTTTCCCCAAATTGAACCAGTTACGGTTGGTATTCGATAATTTACGAACCGTAACACAGAGTTGCGGTTGGTCAAGAGCACAATCCAACCGTAACTTCTTCTGAAAATGTAAAAAGTTTTGATTTTTTTTAATGTACTTTAGATAATTTTGAGCGACAAAAAGCTAATGGGAACTAATTTAGAAGTATAACTGGTCATTTTCAAGCTCTGGTTCTTCACTTTATTGGCTAACTTCTTCAATTGATTGAGATTGACCTTGACTTTGGGTTAAAACATCTCTACCATCTAACAAATACTCCATATCCGGATCTCCATCAAGAAGAATGTAGTATTTGTTTTTTCTATCATATAGAGATTCACCCATCTCAAATTTGTCACTGGAATCACTCATTTTGGTTGAGTGAATCAAAATCTAGGGTTTCACAAATATCACAAGAGTTTTTCTTTTCTTTACCTATAATTTTTTTTTTTTACCATAAAAATCTGATTTTGATTTGTTTTAGAGTAAATATAAGTGAAATTTGATTATAAAAACTAAACTAGATTATCAACACTAAACTCTGTAAGAGTTAATTAGTCATTTTTCAATTTTTTTATAAGGGCACTTCAAATTACCATGTAATGACCCTTTTTGTCCTATTACCCGCCGCCCCTTTAATGGAATCCGCCGCCCCTATAACAGGATTGATTTTAAAAGAGATATTATTGTGAGAAAAATGACAAATCTAGTGTCGTTTCAGATCTGACTGGGCACGATTTGGACTGTTCAGGCATATGGGTCAGTTCACAACTCACTGATATAAAAAAATCTTTAGAACATGCTTCATTAAATGGAATAAGATCACACTATAAAACAATTAACAAGCTGAGAAAGTGGGCTGAGATCTAAAAACAGAACGAGGTCTTGTCTGTAGGATGTACACCAAACACCCTATCAATCAACTCGTTTTTTGACTAACTATGATTTCCCATTAACTTATTTACCATAACAGTAATTCTCACAAAGTCTGGGAGCAATGGGGTAGAAATTATCCTGGCAGCCTCACCTAACAATTGATATGACAGCTATTGGATCAGGAGACAACATAATGAGAGAAGGATAGAGTTGAATTAGTCTGATTGGGATTTTGATCTATTCTCCGCGTTTATGAAACTTCTCGGCCATGTGATCATGTGTTGAATGTTGTTGGACACATGCATCAAAGTTCCGTGCCCATTTCAACATAGCAACTTGATGTACTGTTTATGTTGACATTCATAATGATACTTTTTTGTTTTAGGTTTCGTGTCGCCGCATATACTTATGCATCAAAGATGATCCTTGAACCGACAGATAATACTGAAAAAAGAAGTCGGGTAAGCTCGGTTGTTTACGGAGCTTACCCAACTCACACACACGTGTTCCAGAATTCCTTTGATTTGATTTAATTTGACCAGGTTCTTTAATTTCGTGGTTACATGATTATTAGATTACTCAGCAAGCACACGTAATGACCTAAGCTTAACCAAGAAATGATCAAGTCCTAATTATCAAAATGAGTCATCCCTTGCCACCTTATGCATGTGTCAAAGAGTGTTAAATTAAGATTAGAGATTAGAATATGGCAGTTAGAGTGTGCTTACCATTCATAACAGATTGGCCATAAGTGCTGTGGCGAGGAAGCGGTATTTCATGCGAGACTTTAGATGAAGGTCTCGAGTGGATATCTATATTCTGTATAGATGACTTTCTACCACTTGGAATAGGGGGAAGTAACGAATGAGAACTTTGTTTCTGTGGTGTTTGTTGGCCATGAGTAGGCAACAAAGGCTTAATCAAATTTGAGAGCACCTCTGGTGTATGTCGCCTTGTTAGCGATGAGGATAAGAAAGAACTGCCAAATTTAGACAGTGAAGGTGTCCCTCCCAAAAATCCAATATTTGGTGATGCTAAACTACCATACATATCCATGGATTGCCTGAAATAATTGGAACAAAATAATTATAATCCAATTACGGAAATACAATTCAATTCAATTTTCAAAAAATTACTATTTACTTCTTATAGCAATTTTAATGTCTATGAATTTTATCATTGGAAATTCATTTATTGGTATAAAAAAAACAAATTCATTGAATTATTGGGAGAAGAAAGAACACTTAATGAATGAATGACAATGCGCCACCTACAATGCTGATGTTCACAAATTCCAGACGTCAATGCGATGTGCCATTGCCCCTAGTCGAATGATCTTCTTGCAATTTTTTTATTTCCACTGGGGTATTAGATTTAAGTCAAATTCTTACTTAGTTATTTGATTATTTTATAAAATTTCTTAATATGTGAGAAAAAAGAATCCGATGCCGTACAGAATCCGAAATACACTATAACTAATTATGAAATTCAGCCAATGACTAATTTATCAAAATCACATTTAAAAGTGGAAATTATTAAGTTTATAGAATAATAATTAATGAGAATAAAACAGAGAGCAAAAACAGAGAGAATGAAAGTAATTGGTTAATGGTGTTTTGTTTAATTACCTGTAACTCTGTGGCCAAGTAGTGGTGTAAGAACTAGGCCTGTTTTGCTGTTGACTACCTTCCGATGAATTACCGGAAGAATCCGATTCGTTTCCTTCTTCTTCCCCGTCTCTTTCCGATACTCTCTCATCCTCATCTTCACTTTCAATGTAGAAACTTTGGTCTGAGACTGAATTCTTCATATTTTCAAATTCTAGACAATTCAGAGCAAAAGCAGTAGATAAATTTAGATCTAATGATAGAGATGCGACTGTAATAATGATTGATAAAGAGAAACAAAAGTGGTACTACTTTTGGCTTGTCAATAGAAAAAAAGTACTAAAATCCTGTAGAAGTTGAAGGAACGAAATTGGACTTACAACTGGGAGTTAAGAACGTCACAGAGAAGAGGCTGAAAGTGGATGAATCCCGAGAATTATATCAAGACAGGAGATCTGAGTAGTACTGGAAAGTGATAATCTGTAGTATCTTTTTGGTTGGGATTTTCCAGAATCTCTGAAGATTCACACAGAAAGTAGTGGTGGAATAATCCCCAGAAATATATTATATATATAGAAGAAGAAAGTATTAGTTGCTTTTTTCTCACTGGTTCTTTCTGTTTTGTTTCTCTGGATGGTTTGCTGATTTGTGATATTAATAATGAGGAGGAAATTTAAACAATGCTCCTCATCGCCGAATCATCAGATACACCGATACAGTATTGGGCAGCACGACATAATTACTGTCTTCCTAATTTGAGTTTTACCGCGACGTAAGGTTTTATTTGCGAAACCTAATCCTCCAATGACTCGTGAGTCTCCACAAGAAACCCGAATTTAAGATTTTCAAAATATTTGTTGCAAGGTGGATTCGTTTTTGGATTTTAGAGATGATTTTACCTATTTTCCATCCCATTTTTCCTATTTTCCATCTCAACTCCACAAACTAGATTTTGTATAACTCTATTTATTTGGGTAAACAAAATTCACTCTTAAACATGCCCAAGAACCTTGATGTTTATGGTGTAACCGGTAAGAAAAAATAGAATCATTTCCTAGAATTATTTTTGCTAAAATAAATAGCTTCGCAGAGGTTTTCATTTAGGAAACATAATCCTCCAGTGACTCAAAGATTCATGAGTCATAAGTCTCCATAAGAATACCGAATTTAAAATTTTCGAAATATACGCATCCTCCTTATTACAAGGCGGATTCTTTTTTTGATCCCGGAAATTTTTAGTCGCCCATGAAATTGAAGGAGCCCAAGACCCTTGATGTTTATGGCGTGTCCAGTAAAAAAAAAATAGAATCACTTCCTAGAACTTTTTTTTTTCGTTTAAGATAATAGATTTCATTTCAAAGAAGAGATTACATATTTAGGAGAAAGTCAGATTTGTCAATTAACCATTTGCCCATTACATTATTCCTCCTACAATGTTTAGCTGCTTTATCATTTGGAGATATAAAAAATTTGTTGACATAATGTATTCTTGAGAAAGGAAAAATGTTCAAAAGAAATTGACAATCATCTAAAATAGTTTGACTAAACCAATACAGTTGGTGATTATTATTATTCGGACAAGTGATTGCACTCTTTGCACCACTGTGAATGCATAAACTGATAATGCCTTTATCTTCCATCCATATGATTCCTTCTAGCTAGTATGGCAATGCACTCTGCTTCTTCCGCTGTTATTGTTGTTCATTTGATGAGTTTGCAGCTTTCGAAGGTCCATGCCATATCAGTTAAAACAAGCCCAGAACCTGCTTCATTAGTATATTTGTCATAGCTTGCATCACAGTAAAGTATACGACAAGTATCATGCATGCCACTGTTTTACGGGGTCTGAATAAGTGCAGGTGACCAAACTGGACGAACATTTGATGCAGGCATACAATGATCCATGTTTTCTCTTAGTTTCTTAGCATAATTGACAGTATTTATGGGCGATACATTTTTATTTTGGAAAATACTAAAATACATATCCCTCCATATACTCCAAGTTGTGACGAATATTGACTGCTTTGTTGCTAGACTATTACTACTCTTCAGCCAATTATCAAACCAACTTCTAATATCTATGTCAGGTGCCTTTTCAGAAGTTACAAAATGACCAAAAGGAGAGTTTGCCAAACAGATTGCGCATATGGGCAGTATAGAAATAGATATATGTTTTAGTTGAGTTGGTTTCACATAAGCAACACTGATCAGTTTGGGTTTTATATTGCGAGAGTCTGGCACTGGTAGGAAGAATATTTTCTATACAATCCATATAAAATGTTGTATTTTGGGAAGGGTGGGGAAGAGGGCTTTGTATATGGGTTGATTAGGATAGGGGTTTTGCAAGAAATGTAACTCATCATCTAGAGCCTTATAAGTTGTTTTCACAGAGAAATCACCACTTTTGGTATGCAAGCATACCAATCTGTCATCCCCAGTGAGAGGAATTATGATGTTAAATATCTTTTGGACATTTTCTATAGTGAATAAACTATTGATAAGTGTTGGGATTAAGACCTTAAAATTAACCTCTTCACAAGACACTAGTTCTTTGGATCACGTAGAACTAAAGAACACAGAAAACAAGATGCACGAAACAGAAACAAAAACACAAGATTTAACGTGGTTCGACAATATGCCCACATCCACAAACGGCTACGATCAACTCTTATTATAGAACAAATTTACAAGGAAACCTTAACGATTGATGAATCAATCAATCAAATTATGACCAGTAGAATGTTGTTCACAGACCTCAAACAATTTTATATGCACAAAACGTTCTAAACCCTAAAACTCTCTAGTTATGAGAACTCTTCTCTAAATTGTGTTGTGTGTGTTTCCCTAAGTCTTGTACGTCTATTTATATAGGTTACAAACTTGTCTTCCAAGTATATGAGTTATACTAGGAAACCTAGAGTTTAACTAAATCGGGAAACCATGAGTTTAACCAAAACAGGAAACCTCTAGCTGTACCAAAATCAGGAAACACCTAGAAAATTCTAAAATCTTCTTAAAATATCGACAACTTCTAACAATAATTTCCACATTCCATGTCCTAATATTGGTTGGGATAAGTATAGCAAAGTGGAAAAGATACTTCTGGGTATCTAATTGTCAGTGAATGCATGAATGCTTAAGCCATTCTTAACTTCCCAAATAAAGTTTTCTATAATGACTTCTAGACCAATTTCAATTCCTTTCCATAACCAAGATGAATTTAATGGTTTCCTAGCATGCAAAGGATGACAATTCTTGAAATATTTGCATTTTAAGATTTTGACCCACAACTCATTCGGTGAGTGAATAAGTGCTCAGGATAATTTAGCTAGCATAGCTCTATTAAAAATTATTAAATCTTTAAAACCCAGACCACCTTGCAGTTTATGAGTACAATCATTCCTCCAATTGTTCATGTATATACCCCACGAATTATTCTTACCCCACTATAAATCCCTTTTGGATTGTTTCATTTTTTGAGTAATGGTATTTGGTATGAGAAAAGTACTCATGTGGTATATTGGAGAGGATTTCAACACGTGTTGCACCATTACAGATCTATCATCTTGTGAAAGCTGTTTTTTCATTCCATTTCTCAAATATTTTATCAAAATGATCACATCGATGACTAAACGAGTCAATTTTATTCCTATCAATGAATAATGAAATGCATATATATATATATATATATATTAAGATCAATCATCTTAACTGCCAGTGCATTGATAAGTGAAGCAACATGTTCAGGGTGAACATTTTTGCTAAAAAAGCAACCTGATTTGTCAAAATTAATGACTTGACTAGAGATATTGTTAATATCTTTGATCACATCCATAAAATTATTAGCTTGCTCGTTGAAAGCTTTGACAAATATGAGGCAGTCATCAACAAAGAGGAAGTGTGAAACACTTAGGATCTCTTTGTTGATACGTACCCCTTGAATTAGTTGGTTATTTTCAGCATGTAAAATATATCTAGTTAACAATTCAATGCATGATCTAAGTCAGGGTTGTAGAACTTGATCTTGAACATTAGCAGAAGATTCAAGAAGAGTTCATGCCCTAAAGTCTAGAAAATACTTTATACAAAGTGCTGATAGAAATAATAATTACTATCACACTTCGATCAACAGAAGAAAACATTTTAATCACATTGAGACTCTTAAATTACCCAATGGTGAATGGTCTAAGCATAGGAATGAACTTGAAGAACTTTTGATTAATCATTTTAAAAGCATAAGCTTTACCACTCAGACGTTTCAAAATGCTGAATTTCTGAATTGTATCGAACCTTGTGTGTGATGACAATAGTTATCTGCTTAGACCTATTTTTCTCGAGGAAATGAGAGAAACTATCAAACAAATGTTCTGTTGGACAGCCCCCGGGCCAGATGGTTTCCCTTCGGGGTTCTACAATCAGAATTTAGAGTTGCTTGAAGTTGATGTATGGAATATTGTTAAGACATTCTTTGAGTCTAAGCAATTACTTAAATCTATGAATCATACGTTTCTATTGCGTATTCATAAAGTCGTCAACCCTTCTTCTCCATCTTCCTTTAGCCTAATTTCCTAACGCAACATTAGTTACAAGCAATTACTTAAGTGAAGACTGAACCACCTATTACTCAAGTTTTCACCTTTCTATCTATGAGACTATGTTGTATGACTAAAGTGGACTTTACATGCACATCAGAAATGTCGAGTCAAGTTTATCTTGATTATATTCTCGAAATATGTTGACTAAGCATAAGAACATTTGTTCATACTTGATGAATTTGATTAAGAGCAATTTATTGTTTATGACCTAAATTATGATTCAAGATTATCATTTAAAAATAGACTGGAACAATGATATGTGTCGTTAATGTTATTCGGAAATGTTTCAAATTGATTGTTAGAGAGATATAGAACTACTGTAAATCTGGATACAAGACAATACACCTACCAGCTTACATACTGGCGCAAATGTTATAGGTCCGGAGCCACAGTACGTGTACCCAGTACACGTACCGGCGTAGCTATATTTCGGCAACGACTTTTGGTACACATACCAAATATGTAAACCCAAAAAGTTATGTGACTCGTGAACTCAGGTTGGTACTGTTAGAGCACTGCTCGGTCGAACTCGCAAGCGTTGATATCTCAAGCTTGTTTATCAAGTTTAGTTGCCAAAACTATAAGTCTTGATTTCTAGTCTACTTATAGCTAAGTCTCGGACTAGGATAGTAAGTGTAGTTGAGCTCTAGACTCCACGGCGTTCATCATGCAAAGACGAAGAACTACTCAAGGAACAGGTGGAGCTTCATCGACAAAAAGGTATGTGGAGACTTGAACTTATCTATCACTCAAAAGTCTATCTATTATATATCCTATCTTGAGACAAAAGTCGTATTGCAATATAGACTTCGATTATACACATTTGCTATTTCGATCCGAGTTTATCTCGCTTATCTATTTCTCGAAATATGTGTTGGTAAGCTTTCGCTTTGGCCAAGTTCATCTTTACTCGTGACGAAAGTCATATTGATTATTTCAATAACTTGAAAATCGCTTTGATGAAAAATAGTTTGTGAATAACAACTATATAACATCCTCTAAGAAAGTTTCAATGATTGAAATGAGAGTTTAGAATATATAACCATGATTGGATATAAACTTTGTATGTGAACTCATACTTGTGTAAGTCCAAAATCCTTGAACCAAAGTATGCGTACTTTACTGGTTTAGGATGTCCGGATATAAGTCCGCGTACCTGTACGCGTACTGTCGGAAGTTCACATCTCGTGAATTTCTGCTGGAGTTTGTGAACCAAAAACAAGCTCAATCCAGGTACTTAAGTATGCGTACTTAAGTGGGTTATTTTCTAAAAACGGTATATTCGTGAACTAAGACATTTATAAATTAAGGAATGCAATCTTTGCAAACTGTGGCTATAATGTTCATGAATTGATTCGAGTAAATCAAAACTGTTTTTGCTTCGATTGTGTTTTGTATACTTCTATGAGATCTAAGCAATTGAACAACTCTTTAACTAGTTCTTTTGAGTCATTTGAACTAGTTATGGTGAAGATGAATAAGGTTGATATGAAAGTGCTCATATGGCTAACCATTGGTTAACTATTGTTGAACTAACTAAGTGTACACGTTTAGGTACGGTTACTCAAACCTAAATGAAGTTACATTTCATTTGTGTATAACAAGCTAAGTTTGATCTAACGATTGAAAGATATTATCTTGAATCTAATCAGGTTTTAATCTAACGGTGAATATTGAATGCTTTGTTACCAAGGTAACTTAGATTGCAAACCCTGATTTGGAGACTATATAAAAGAGAACTCTAGCAACTGGGAATCCTATTCCCCACACCTCCTGTGTGATACTAGTTGTATAAGCTAGAGTCGATTCTCCTTTAACCTTAGGTTTTTCATGAAACCATGTAGGTTAACGACTTAAAGACTTCATTGGGATTGTGAAGCCATACCCAACTATTTTCTCTGTAGTTGCGTGATCTGATCTTGCTGTTTCTATGGTATTTGAGTACAATCGTAATATTGGCTTGAGATTAATTTCTCCGATAGGCAAGATAGAAAAGTAGTCACAAACACCTTCGTCTCATCGTTTTTGATTCCACAATATCTTGTTTCGCCAGTCGATTAAGATTATTGTGAGGTGATTGATATTTCTAGGCTATTCTTTAGGAATATAAGTCCGGTATATCAATTGGTTCCTGTTCACCTCGATTTATCAAAAGACGGAACAAAACTCGTAGGTATTTCCGTGGGAGACATATTTATCTATTCCTATAGACTTTTCTGTGTGAGACAGATTTGTTTATTAAAGTCTTCGACTTCGGGTCGTAGCAACTCTTAGTTGTGGTTGAGATCAGCTAAGGGAATCAAGTGCGTAGTATCCTGCTGGGATCAGAGACGTAAGGAGCACAACTGTACCTTGGATCAGTGTGAGATTGATTGGGGGTTCAACTACAGTCCAGACCGAAGTTAGTTTGTAGTAGGCTAGTATCTGTAGCGGCTTAATACACCGTGGTGTTCAATATAGACTAGGTCCCGGGGTTTTTCTGCATTTGCGGTTTCCTCGTTAACAAAACTTCTGGTGTCTGTGTTATTTCTTTTCCGCATTATATTTTGTTATATAATTGAAATATCGCAGGTTGTGCGTTGAATCGATCAATTGGTAAATCCAACATTTGGTTGTTGATTGAAATTAATTGATCCTTGAACATTATTATTTGTTTGATTGCGGATTGAATTGAGATAATCGGCATTTGAACAACTCGCTAAAAAAACACATTTATACATATTTGATCACATTATAACCTATGGTTGTGACTCAAGATTAAAGTCTTAAAGTTTTATATGAAAATGGTTAATCTTATAGTTCGTCTGGCTAGTTTCCACTAACCTTTCATGAACAAGTCATTATATACGGTTCGGTTATGGTTCATCCTAACCAAAATGTATATTTTGTTGTGTTTATCTCAAATCAAAGATTCATCTAACAGTGGATATTGATTGCTCGATTCCAAAGCTACCTCATCTTAAATCTAAAACAACCTTTGATGTTGAAAGTTTATATAAGGAGAACCTCAAGCAACTGGGATCGTTGAATCCCCGACACCTTTCTTGTGTGTCCTAGTTGTAAACTAGAGTCGTCCTCTCCTTTAAACCATTTGAGGTTTAGCGACTACAAATAATTCGCTTAGGGAATCGTGATGCCAAGTCCGACTATCTTTATCTTGATAGTTCGTGTATCCTGATATTGCTACTAATTGTTGAGTCTCACTCCGATCAGGCAAGATAGATAGAAATCACACAGTTTCTTCATCTCAGACTTTAATATTCCACAAGTATATTCCTCTATAACGATTCTTTGTTGAAATCGGAGTCTGTTTTGCTTGTGAGGTGAATAATAATCTAGGATAATTTTTGGGAGTCGTAAGTACCGGATTCTTAGGTTTGCTAGACTTTGTCTTGCAAACAATTTCCTATCTCACCTTGATCTTTTGATCAGAATGGAAATCACATATATGCTTATCTGTGGGAGGAAGATTGGTTTAAAGTCTTCAATTCAGTTGAAGCAACTCTTAGGATGTAAAAGACATTAGCTAAGGGAGTCAATTGCCCAGAGTCTTGCGAGATTCAAAAGGCGTAAGGAGCGCGACTGTCTGAATTACCGTGACGGTGGATTCGGTCTCAACTACATTCCATTCCGAAGTTTTGATAGTAGGCTAGAGTTTGTAATGGCTTAATACAGTTTGGTGTTCAAATCTGGACAAGGTCCCTGGGTTTTTCTGCAATTGCGTTTTCCTCGTTAACAAAAATTCTGGTATCTGTGTTATTTCGTTTTCTGCATTGTATTATTATCTATATAATTGAAATATCACAGGTTGTATGTAAATCAATCAAAGTAGACGTGTCCATCATAATTATTGGATACGACTTGATTGGTCTTGGATATTGATCTTTGGAATCATCTCAGTACTGTCACGGTGTAATCAGGTTCATGGATTTGTCTCCATTTACATATTGATTGCGATAGAAAGAGATATAAACTCTTCATGTAATTCATGATTGAGATTCATTAAGTTGTGACTCTCGGAATTGTATTTGATCTTAGTTCATACAGGTTGCCTAACAAAAAGTTGGTGGTGTATTTGGGTACCCCCGTATTTTCAATTGGTATCAAAGCAGGAAAACACGCGAAAGACCTAATAAGTCTGTGTTTGAAGCAATCTGACTATATGGACAGAGACGAAATCTCTGATAAACGTACCACCAGTTTGGAAAACACTATTGTTATAGATTCTGTAAAAGAGTCTGATTTCTCAAACTCTCATATAGATGAACACTTTGTTCCCATAAAACAGTTGAATATTGAAAATTAAAGATCAAACGAAGACATTTTAAGAACTTCATCGAAAAATAGGTATGTGAAGACTGAACCATTTTATTTACTCACGGCAATACCATTCTATCTATATGAGATTATATCGTATGACTTCGAGTAGATTTAATATTTCAAAGAAGAGGTTTCTAGTCAATCTTGTCTTGTTAAACATCTCGAAATATGATTCAAGCAACGGATGTTCATAGATCCTTATCAATCTCCATTTATTATTCAATAACGGTCTTTGTTTCAAATGGATCATTTGAAAATTGCCCAACAATTATATTTATATCTATAGAAATTGAGAATGTTTCAAAACATGAAAAGAGAGTATTCATAACTAATGAAATCTGGACACAGGGTATGTACGCATACCTAGTACCCCTACGAATATCATGAACACTTTGTATATACGAATAATAATTCAAGTCTTAAGTGTTAATTAAACACGATTTTGCTTATATGTTCATATGATATGCTTCCCATGAACTATCATTATACACGGTTCCGGTACGCTGGACCATAGTGTATACTTTTCTATATAATTTCAAGATAAACCTCTTACATGTTTACATGAACTCCTAACAAGATTTTTATCTAAACAGAGAAAGTGTTTGCTTGGATCTCAAGTTATCTTAAAAAAACTCTTAGTCTTGAAAGTCTATAATAGAGAGACTCTAACAACTGGGAATTTCAATCCTCGACACTTATTTGTCCTATTTTTATGCTAGAGTCATCCTCTATTAACCTAGGTTTCCTATGAGAAACATAATTAAGTTTATGAATTAAAGACTTCACTTAGAGATTCCTGTTGTCGAGGTTTTAGTCAATCTCCTCCAGAAACGAGACAGATAGAAATTACGAAATTCTTTTCTTCTCAGATTTTATGATTCCTTAAGATAGATATTTCAAGCGAGTTAAACTCAGCTCGAAATATCAAATATGTATAATCGAAGTCTATATAGATATACGACTTTTTTCTCAAGTAGGAGATAGAGTAGATAAACTTTTGAGTGATAGATGAGTTCAAGTCTCCACATACCTTTTGTTGATGAAGTTCCACAAGATCCCCTTAGTAGTTCTTCGTCTTCAATCGATGAACGTCGTGAAGTCTAATACTCAACTACACTTATTATCCTAATACGAGACATAGTTATAAGTAGACTAGAAATCAAGGCTTATAGTTTTGGCAACTAAACTTAACAAACAAGCTTGAGATAGCAACACTTGCTTAGCTTTCTCCACCTATGATTCCACGAATAAAGAAAATCGTATGATGCATGCGGATGAATGAATGCGGCCCGCCGTATCCGAACGTGGGTCTTACTCACACATGCTTGGCTGAAATTTGCATTGAACTTGAAATTTGTACCAGACTGAAACTTGCAGTCTTGAAATCAATGCGGAGTGACTTGAAAGTTATACCGGAGAATTTAAAATCAATACCTGTGGCCGAAAACTTGTATGATGTTTGGACCGGCCATTGTGTGAGTTGTGGTTCGCCGTGTGTGACGACAAGTTCTAACCATCTTTTATTTCATTGCGGTAGAAAAGAACTTCGATATGTCTTCAAGATAATGTCGGTGCCAAGTAGCGTTGATATTTAAAGATATGCGGGAACATCAATGATGAGTTGTTCACCTTGCCTTTTCCAAATATTAGGAAGCATCCTTCTCATAACATAGTCTTGCTTTCCGGTTCCTAAAATATGGATCTTGATCCATTCTCTTCTTCCGCACTTGTGATGAGATTTTGTCTATCCGCCTTCTCCTGTCAAGATTTGCCATGCTCCACCGGGTTCTTATGAAGGATGGATGAGACGCATGTTGAGTAATAAGGGCATTAAGGACAATTTGACCAAAGCACAATATTCTCGTACCCTCGAAATTAGGAAAGACACCGGGCGTATTTTTACCATCTGACCATATCTAGATGGGGAGAGAGTGGAGAGTGTATCATTAATGAACGATTCGAGAGTCCGGACAAGGAGGAGAGAAAGGATGCGAGATGCTTTTATAATCTTACGCAGAGTTGGAAAACGAGTTGATTGCGTTCTGTCTTTATGGCTATCCAGTGATATATTTGATGATGGTTCGGGAAGAAGACCATAAGAGATGAGCTTGTTAAGATTGCTATAAAGGCTGGCGTGGCGAAGTTCTTCCCTCCAGCCGCATTGTTCCTTGGATCGCCGTATTCTCATCCGGACGCTTTAGCAATGGATATTTCTAACTGGTATAAAGAGGGTGGAGTCGCACGTTCACTTCGCTTTTCTTGGCTCGAGGATTCCGATGGAATAAGCAAGCGTCCTAAACTGTGAAACTTGTGGGAGATATTTGACAACAAGATTTTTTCCATGGGGGCCGATTCACTCCTCCATCATTCAGCCAAAGACCTTTGTCGACGATCCTGGCGCCAGGTTACAGTGCACCGGATGTTAAGACCATGAGATCCGGGGGAAATTAAACGGAGAATTTTACGTGACTCCGTACTAATTTGGGAAGACCGGGTATAAAGAATTTTGGGGGAAACTTATAGTGAGCCATCTTGACGTCTTGACGAAGCAAGCCACTTCCATCCAAGCGGACAAGAGAGGGTTATAGGAGAGAGACCTAAGACCCAAGCATGCGGAGTAATCCTCAATTCTTCTAATTAAACCTCCTCCCAACTCAGTGTAAGTTCTTCTAAAACGATCCTTGTTTTAAAGAATTTCTAAGATAATGCCTTCGCAAGGTTGGCACGCATTCAAGACAGGAATATGGCCACCATGCCGAGAAGTCCGTGGTACTCTGACCAGTGAGAGACATCCATAGTTCAGGGCCGTATGGCTCGAAAGGCTTCCTGCAGCCCGACAAGACTCATGCGGTCGCCGAATTGCCGGTGATGCAGCTGGGGCTTTGTTCGATCCTCCTTTTAGTCCCTTATCCAGGTCATGTGTTGGCTCTGGTGGATTCCTTTTGAAAAGTTGTACGACTTCATAACGGAAGAAACACGGCCAGTTGCTACCACCATGGCTCGTGGAGTCGTTCGGCATTGGTCAACCGCGTCCAAGAAGCTTTAGTTTCCATAGGGATGAGTCGTGGAACGGTTTAGAAGAAGTGGTTGAAGATTGAGGTGCCATACGGACGTGTTTTGCAGCATGACTTCAATGCTCCACGGGTTCTTCAAAGGGTTCTCCGAGATTCGGGAGCTAACTACATGATGAAGTCCCTTCCGCGGGTGTTGCTCGTCGGAAGAAGAGGTTGAGAGGTTGTCTAAAGAACTGATAATTGCTCAAAGGATGAAAGCCGCCTTTTAAGGATGAGTCTTCTTTGAAGGACTTCCCTGAAGTATTTGTGCTATATCTTGGCGTTTTCTCTTATATGCTTTTCTTTTTTTTTTTTTTTGAGTGATAGTGAGGATTTTCTTTGACTTTCGGTTTGGTTTAATAGGTAATTGAATTGGCTTATTTTGAGATAGTTTTAGAACAACCCTTTGAAAGATATTATGAGATTTGCATCTTGGCCATGAAGGATTGCATATGAAATTGCAAATGTTACGTAAAGGGAGGTACGGATGGAAACAAACATGGTGTTTGATCACCGAGATGTGATGCTAAGTCCCCAAAGGAATTTCAAATTATCTTTCTAAAACTTACTTGCCTTTTTGAAGTCTCACTTATTTGACAAGTAATCTCTTGGACCAAGCTTCCCGAACAATGTGCTTCAAAGCGTTGCATTCACCTGGGGTGGGGTGATGAAGAACCGGTGGTAAATGACACCTCGGGTCCATTACTTCTTGATCAGAGGGTGGAATACGGGGTAGCTCCACTCTCCATACATCTCAAGTCTGGGAAGGGGAAATGTAAGTACCTTGAGCATTAGCGGGCGTTGTGATGTCTCTCCGTGGCCTTGATGGGAGGAGGGATGAAGTCGGAGGATTTGCGAGTGCCATCACACTGCCCGGATTTGCAGGGACGTGGAAGATGTCAATGTAGAACGCTCCCATCCTCTCGTATTCGGGCATTTCCGATTGATTTTCTCCTTCCTCGAGTATTTCTCCGGTCGGTTGAAAAGTCGACGGAGGCTTCGAAAGAGTTTTTGAGATATAAATCCTCTAGTAGGCTCCATAGCCGTGTGCTCCCTTTCTTTATTCGCGTACGTTTGACAAGTCTCTTCCTCCGTTTGGACCATGTTGTCCATCTCTTCGATTCGTCCCGCGATTATGTGCCTCTTGTTTCTCCACCGGTAAAGGTGCGATCCAGCTGCCAAGGATTCACCGTTTCGGAGCGGATGCATCCTTCGTAATTGTTGCCAACGAAATGTCCCGCTTCCGCCTCCCGGGTGAACCGTGACATCCTCCAAAGATTCGGCCCTATGCTTCCCATGATATCTAAGTTTTAGGACACGAGATGGGTAGAAATTGAGGATTCAATTTTATGCAACCGATAGATATTATCGCCAATTGTTGATGGGTGAAAATTACTCCTGCCGAATTTGGTAATTTGGGGTGTGATGAGGAATGAATTTAAACCTACAACAAATGCACCTCTATTAACCTAGGTTTCCTAGGTGTTGGCTTGAGAAACATAATTAAGTTTATGAATTAAAGACTTCACTTAGAGATTCTGTTGTCGAGGTTTTCGTCAATCTCCTCGTAAAGTCGAAACGAGACAGATAGAAATTACGTCGGACGGATGAGATGATGTTTTGAGAAATTCTTTTCTTCTCAGATTTTATGATTCCTTAAGATAGATATTTCAAGCGAACATTGGTTGGTTAAACTCGGCTCATTGAAAACGTGAAATATCAAATATGTATAATCGAAGTCTATATAGATATACGACTTTTGTCTCAAGTAGGAGATAGAGTAGATAAACTTTTGAGTGATAGATGAGTTCAAGTCTCCACATACCTTTTGTTGATGAAGTTCCACAAGATCCCCTTAGTAGTTCTTCGTCTTCAATCGATGAACGTCGTGAAGTCTAATACTCAACTACACTTATTATCCTAATACGAGACATAGTTATAAGTAGACTAGAAATCAAGGCTTATAGTTTTGGCAACTAAACTTAACAAACAAGCTTGAGATAGCAACACTTGCGAGTTCGACCGAGCAGTGCTCTAACAGACACTCATTGTCAAAATGACCAAAACCTTTACACTTGAAGCACTGAGGCATATCGTCATCATCAGTATCGACTGTATCCCTGTCTTTGTGCTTTGAAAGCAATATCATTTTCAGATTTGGATATATGCTCATGATCAAAGATCTTTAACTTCCCAACCAGAGTATTTCTGGATAAAGCATTAAGGTTATTTCCTTCAACGATGGCATGTTTCTTAGAATTGTATTTGGCTGGCTGACGACGATCTGAGAATTTTCATCACAATGTCCTTTTCAGGAATAATCTTACCCAATGCAAAAGATGCATTAAAAATTTCAAACACTTTGTAATTAAACTCATCAAATGAATCCTCATCAGCCATACGAAGGTTTTCCCAATCAGAACATAGGTTTTGAAGCCTAGATCTTCTCAGAGGAATTTATTTCGAATACAGTTTTTAAGATATCCCAGGCTTCTTTAGACTTAGTGCACGTAGTCACATGGTACTGAAGATCTGGGGTAATGGCATTATGATAGCATTTAACCCGTCCGAATTTTGCTTCGCATCAAGAATCTCGTCAGGTTCATATATACCAATATCCTTTGGAACAATTACATCTCCTTCTACAACAACCCGAGGATCATAGCCATTAACACCACTTACCCATGTTTGAAAATCACGAGCTTGAAGAAAAGCACACATAGAAATTTTAAACCATGAGTAATTCGAGCTATCGAAGACTGGTGGTACGTTTATAGAGATAACACTTCTGTCCATAGAGTCAAATCACTACAAACACAGACTTATAAGGTCTTAAACGTGTTTGCCTGCTCTGATACCAATTGAAAAAGAGGGGGTTTAACAACCTCACCCAATATTTCGTTTAGGCAATCTGTATAGACAAACTCTAATATAGTTCCAAGAGAATCAACTAGACATTCAGACTCAATCAATGAAAATATATCCAAGAGTTGTATCTCTATTTCACAATGTAATCAACAAATCAAACAAATAGAAATCCGTGAGCCTGATTATTATGTGATACAACTTGAACGGTACCAAAGACCAATATTCAAGTGTCAATCAATTTATATCAACAACCAAAGGTTGCATTATCTAATTGATTGAACTACGCACAACCTGTGATATTTCAATTATATAAACAAATATAATGCGAAAATGAAATAACACAGACACCAGAAATTTTGTTAACGAGGAAACCGCAAATGCAGAAAAACCCCGGGACCTAGTCCAGGTTTGAACACCACACTGTATTAAGCCGTTATAGACACTAGCCTACTCCAAGTTAACTTCGGACTGGAATGTAGTTGAGCCCTAACCAATCTCACACTGATCAAGGTACAGTTGCGCTCCTTACACCTCTGAATCCCAACAAGACTCTGCGCACTTGATTCCCTTAGCTGATCTCACCCACAACCAAGAGTTGCTACGACCCAAAGTCGAAAACTTAATAAACAAATCTGTCTCACATAGAATAGATAAATCCGTGTCCCACATAACTACCTAAGAGTTTTGTTCCGTCTTTTGATAAATCAAGGTGAACAGGAACCAATTGATACACCAGACTTATATTCCCGAAGAACAGCCTAGTAATACCTCACAATAATCTTAATCGTATGGTATAGAAACAAGATATTGTGGAATCACAAACGATGAGACGAAGATGTTTGTGACTACTTTTTATCTTGCCTGTCGGAGATCAAATCTCGAGCAAATCTTAGAGAAGATAGTACTCAATACGATAGAAAATAGCAAGATCAGAACACGCAACTACAGAGAAATAGTTGGGTCTGGCTTCACAATCCCAATGAAGTCTTCAGGTCGTTAACCTACAGGGTTTTGGGAAAACCTAAGGTTAAAGGAGAATCGACTCTAGTCGCAACTAGTATCACACAAGAGGTGTGGGGATTTGGTTTCCCAGTTGCTAGAGTTCTCCTTAATATAGTCTTAAATCAGGGTTTGCAGTCAATGTTACCTCGGTAACAAAGCATTCAATATTCACCGTTAGATGAAAACCTGATTAGACTCAAGCTAATATCTTTCAACCGTTAGATCGAACTTAGCTTGTTACACAAAAATGAAAAGTGACTTCATTTATATATGAGTAACCGTACCTAAATGTGTACACCTTTTTGGCTCAACAATAGTTAACAAAAGTTAGCCATATGAACACTTTCATATCAACCTTATTCATCTTAACCATAACTAGTTCAAATGACTCAAATGAAACTAGTTCTAGAGTTGTTCAATTGTTTATATTCTCATAGATGTATACAAGACACAATTAAAGCAAAATCGATTTTGATTCACTCAAATCAATTCATGAACATTATAGCCACAGTTTGCAAAATATTGCATTCCTTAATATATAAATGTATTAGTTCATGAAAAGACCGATTTTAGAAGATAACCTACTCAAGTATGCAAACGGGTATGCATACCTAAGTGTCCGGACTAAGTTTGGGTTCACCAGTATGCGAACATGTACGCATACCTTCCAAACTCAGTTGAATTTCCGTACATGAACTTTACGCCAGTACACATACGGGTATGCATACTAAGTTCTTGGACTTTCATTAACCAACCAGTACGCATACGGGTAAGCATACTATGGTTCCCGGACTTGGAATAACTTGCAACAATTAGCATACAAATGCGCATACTGTGCTATATCCAATCATGGTTATTTGTTCTAAACTCTCAATTCAATCATTGAAACATTCTTAGAAGATATGAATAGCTGTCTCACACAAACTATTAGCTTCAAGGCAATTTTTAAGTGATCGAATAATCAATACGAAACATTCCGAGTCTACATCAAATGACTGTCTCACACAAATCATGTACGATGTTACCAGACGATTTTCACATGATCATCTTTTGACTTTCGTCAAGAATATAAGATGAAATTGGTTAAAGCGAAAGCTTACCAACACATATTTCGAGAAATATGTAAGCGAGTTAAACTCATCTCAAAATATCAAATGTGTATAATCGAAGTCTATACAACTATACGACTTTTGTCTCAAATAAGAGATAGAGTAGATAGACTTTTGAGTGATAGATGAGTTCAAGTCTCCACATACCTTTTGTTGATGAAGTTCCACAAGCTCCCCTTAGTAGTTCTTCGTCTTCAATCGATGAACGCCGTGGAGTTTAATGCTCAACTACACTTTCTATCCTAATTCGAGGCTTAGTTATAAGTAGACTAGAAATCAAGACTTATAGTTTTGGCAACTAAACTTGACAACAAGCTTGAGATAACAACGCTTGCGAGTTCGACCGAGCAGTGCTTTAACAATTTGGATTCCTTAACTTTCCGAGGTATTCAATTTTATGAATATTAGACTCCGTATCCAAATTATTTTGATTTTCCAAGACTTTTGTGGAATCTTATGGAGATTACAAGGAAAAATATATACATTATTTTCTTAAACAAATCTCAACCTAAGACACAGGACTTTTGTAGAAACTTATGGATTCCCATATTTTGCTTATAAACTAGCACTACCACCAATATCAGCACTGCACCTAGAACCACCTTCCCTAGCGTCCCTACCTCTTCAACCAACTCCGCCACCAGTACCACCACTACCAACATTACGCCACAACCACCACTTCCACCAGCATTAACCCTACTACCACCACCACATCTCCGCCACCACCGCCACCAGCACTAGCTAGGGTCATCCTTTACCTTCACCAACACCACCGCACCAGCACCACCGCTATTAACACTTCCCCTCCCACCGCCACCATCACCACAACCACCAACAACGCCACCACCACCAGGACCATTCCTAGCTACCTCCACAATTAACACCACCGCTACCATAGCCATCGCCTTAACCACCACCACTGGCACCGGCGTCGCAAATATATCCCCTCAAAATATTTTTTATTTTGGAAATCTGTACTATTCGCAATTTTTCCATTACAGAGATCCAACATAATCAATTATATTCCATCCATGGATATTTTTAGGTTTTATATAAATTTTCTAGATTCTGCAAAAATCAAAACACATTATTATCCATGTAATTCCTAATCCTATACACTCCTACCGGACTAAGAAATTTCATGTATAGAGAGAAAAGAGAGTAACCGAGAGAAAATAGAAAGAGAAAAAAAGCATTTGAAAATAGGACTCTTGGAACGCAGCCGGGGATCCTTTTTTTTTTCCGCCAAATATTACCAAATCCATATTTTAAAAATCACTTGTCAATGTCAGATGCATTTTCAAAGCGAATATTGCAAATTACCCTATGAATACCTTGCTTTAATCTAATGATTCATTAACTTCCAAATAATATCGAGGATCTATCATCCTTTGACGAAAGGAGACTGGTAATTTTTGTCACATGAAAAAGTAGCTTGTCACGAGACAAGTAGAAAAATCTAGTGATGATTTGCGAAAAAAGAAGTACTAATTAAAGTCTGCTCGTAGTCTCACATTTAATCATATCCAAATACAGTTGTTTCTCTTTCTATGTTTGGTTGAGCTCAAAGCATATTCTCTCTTTCGTCCGTGAATTCGATGGATACAATGATAGCCTTCCGTACGACTCCGTGGTAGTACGTACTAGTCGAAAAGAAACACCACGATAAAGGGAACCCCAACCGTAGGCACTTCGCCGTCTCACTTATCAGCTTCCGAAACTTGGACAAAAGACTTGGAGCTAAAGCAAGTTGGGATGAGCTTTAGGAACTCATTAAGAGACAGATTTTTTAAATTCATCCCATCCAAACTGACCCTTATCAAAAGGTATTTTGTAAGTACAAAACAGCTGTCAGACTAAATGGATGTGGATCTCAATTTCTCAATCGTCAAGTAGTAGTTTAGTGCAAAAATTGGTATACATGCAATCTCTCCGATTGACAACAACAGCTTGTTTTGATGTTTCCGTCTCTGTCCTTTTAACAATAAAGAAACAAACATGCAACTATCCCCGATACTATTAGTCCTGGCGTCACAAAAATTCGTGCCTCATAACAGCCAGTAGTTTTAGTCCTACGCTTTACAGTTTACACACATCACATTGCATACCAAATTGCCTTTTCCTCTGCCTCTTATAAACCGTCTCTCACCCACTAATTCTCCATAGACGTGAAAGGCCGAGAACACAATTGGGGCATACGTACTGCACATTACTCCTGTCCAAAATAGACTAAGTAATTCTCATTTTACTAGATTTCTCCTTTCTCTCGATAAAGAAACAACAATGTGACATCATGGGGTAACATAATTTATCACACAGTTTATTTTTGGCGACCCAACATGGTTGCATCATATTGTTATTTTGAAAATATCTCAGCAGACAAATTGATTAACGCTCATTTCATTGATATAGACGTAAATGTGGTGTAGGTGCATTGGATCTTGCGCTGAGATATTAATTACATATGCTCATTTCATTGATATAAACTTCCGTAACAGATGATAATCCTACCTCTCAACTCAGTCGATATTAATCAACTTGACCTAATGAGCGAGTCTAGTGATATAATAAAAGTTATTAAACTTACCTAGCACCCCGTTACGAATGCGAAAGAGCACGAATCTATCATAACATACATGTATGCGTACTTATCCAACCGGTGGCTGAATTAAAATTTGAGACTAGAAGCAGACTTGAAAAGATAATTATGTCATTCAAAAGAACCTCAGCTCGAGTTGAGATGGACAACTATTTTCTCTGGGGTTGAACTTGAATGGGCTACCCTTACTATCTGCATAAACTTTTGGTTTCTACCTGACTTAAATCGTGAGAAGCCTGGTTGTAGTTCCCCCTATATCCAAGTTTACCTGAAGTTATTTCTAAGTACAACTGTAAAAGAAAAAGCATGGTGTTAAGTAGGTGCTAATAGAGAGGATTGAAGAATTGCATATGATTATACAGAAAAGGTTCATAGTTGTGGACCGAAAACTCAACATTGCCATTATAAGAGTCGTACAAATATTCATGTAGATCTAAATAATATTCTTGCACAAAAAGAAACCATTAACTCTTCTTTGAACTTTAAGCACCAAAAACACAATGTAAATTATCTAGGTCCTCCGCTAGAAAATAAGTACTAAGATGTGATATTAAGGAATCGTAGTGAAGAGCATCATTTTATGTAACGATTACTTCGTTTACATAAACCAATATAATACTTGATTCAGAAGCTAGTTTCAGCACAAATAAAGAAGACTCTGCCACAGAGAGTTTGCAGTCCAAATCAACCAATACATCAACTAATTTCTAGACCTGTAAAGCATGTTGAAAACGCGGGGTATAACAACCACACCCAATATTTCGTTCGGCAATCTGTATGGACTAAACTCCAATATAATTCCGAGAGCACCAACTTAAAAGTGAGACTCAATCAAGAAAGATATCAAAGAGCTTTATCTCTTTCTCAATACAATCAGCAAATCGAACAGATAGAAATCCGTGAGCCTGATTGATGTGAGAATAACTTGGACGGTACCAAAGACCAATGCCCAAGCATCAATCAAGTTTTATCCAACAAACAAGGTCGGATTTATCAGTTGTGATTGAACTACGCACAACCTGCGATATTTCAATTATATAAACAAATATAATGTGGAAAATAAATAACACAGACACCAGAAATTTTGTTAATGAAGAAACCGCAAATGCAGAAAAACCTTGGGACCTAGTCCAGATTTGTACACCACAATGTATTAAGCCGCTATGGACTCTAGCCTACTACAAGTTAACTTCTGACTGGAATGTAGTTGATCCCTAACCAAGTCTCACACCGATTAGGGTACAATCGCGTTCCTTACGCCTCTTGAATCCCAGCAGGACTCTGCGCACTTGATTCCCTTAGCTGATCTCACCCTCAACTAAGAGTTGCTATGACCCAAAGTCGAAGACTTATAAACAAATATCACTCCCACAGATATGTCTATTCTGGTTTTATTTCCGTCTTTAGATAAATCAAGGTGAACAGGAAACTCAACTAATAATCTGGTCTTATACTCCCAAAGAGTAGCATAGAAACCAATTTATGAACATAATGCCAATTCATGAACATACCTTAATACATTAAAGTTCCAAGGACTTGGCCTTGTCTAGCCGTCCGCAAACAAGGTATGCGAACAATAGTTTCGGACCTTTTCACACGTAAACCAGTTCGCAAACAAGGTTCGCAAACAATAGTTCTGGACCTGAACTAGACTTGCATAATCAACATACAAGGTATACATCCTGCATTATATCCAGACATGGTAGTCGTTCAAAAAATCTCATTTAATCATTGAAACATCCTTGGAAGACAATATGGTAATCTTACACGTACCAATAGCTTCAAGTGATTTTCAAGTGATTAATCGATCAATACGAAATTTCCCAAGTTAACATCAAATGATTGTCTCACATGAATCATGTAAGATGTTCAAGGTAATTTTCACATGATCATCTTTGACTTAATATTTAGTTTCCAACAAATATATTATCTCCAACTAAACTCGTCAAGTATACGATGAACTTAGCTAAAGCTAAAAGCTTCGAACACGTAATTCGAGACATATATATACGAGACAAACTCGGCTCGAAATTTCAATTGTGTATAATGTAAAAGTCAATATAGCTATACGACTTAGTCTCATTAGAAGATAGAATATAATAGACTTCTGAGTAATAAATAAGTTTTAGTCTCCACATACCTTTTGTTGATGAAGTTCCTCTAAGCTCTAGATCTTCTTCTTCAATTGGTGAACGTCGTGAAGTCTATAGCTCAACTACACACTTATATCCTAATCCGAGACATAACTATAAGTAGACTAGAAATCAAGTATATAAATAGTTTTGACCAACTAAAATTGACAAACAAGCTTGAGATAGCAACGCTTGCGAGTTCTGAAAAAGTGGGGGTACAACAACCTCACCCAATATTTTGCTTAGAAATCTGTATGGACTAACTCCAATATACTTTTAAGAGAATCAACTAGACAGCCAGTCTCAATCTTAATAAAAAGTATATCAAAGAGTTATATCTCAATTTCTCGATTCAATCCTTACTCAAACAAATAGAAATCTGCGAGTTTGATTGAATACAAGAGAAATTAACTTGAACGGTATCAAAGACCAATGTTCAAGGATCAATCAATTTCAATCAACAACCAAAGGTTGAATTTACCAATTGATCGATTCAACGCACAATCTGTGATATTTCAATTATATAACAAAATATAATGCGGAAAAGAAATAACACAGACACTAGAAGTTTTGTTAACGAGGAAACCGCAAATGCAGAAAAACCCCGGACCTAGTTCGAATTGAACACACACTGTATTAAGCCGTTACAGACACTAGCCTACTACAAACTAACTTCGTCCTGGACTGTAGTTGAACCCCAATCAATCTCACACTGATCCAAGGTACATTTACGCTCCTTACGTCTCTGATCCTAACATGATACTATGCACTTGATTCCCTTAGATGATCTCACCCACAACTAAGAGTTGCTACGACCCAAAGTCGAAGACTTTAACAAACAAATCTGTATCACACAGAAAAGTGTATAGGAATAGATAAATATGTCTCCCACAGAAATACCTACGAGTTTTGTTCCGTCTTTTGATAAATCAAGGTGAACAAGAACCAATTGATATACTAGACTTATATACCAGAAGAACGGCTTAAAAATATCAATCACCTCACAATAATCTTAATCGACTAGCGAAACAAGATATTGTGGAATCACAAACGATGAGACGAAGATGTATGTGACTACTTTTGTATCTTGCCTATCAGAGAAATTAATCTCAAGCCAATCTTACGATTGCACTCAATCACGATAGAAAAAGCAAGATCAGATCACGCAACTACAGAGAAAATAGTTGGGTCTGGCTTCACAATCCCAATGAAGTCTTCAAGTCGTTAACCTAAGGTTTAAGGAGAATCGACTCTAGCTTATACAACTAGTATCACACATGAGGTGTGGGGATTAGGTTTCCCAGTTGCTAGAGTTCTCCTTTATATAGTCCCCAAATCAGGGTTTACAATCTAAGTTACCTTGGTAACAAAGCATTCAATATTCACCGTTAGATGAAAACCTGATTAGATTCAAGCCAATATCTTTCATCCGTTAAATCGAACTTAGCTTGTTATACACAAATGAAATGCACGTTCATTTAGGTTTGTGTAACCGTACCTAAACGTGTACACCTAGTTGGTTCAACAGTAGTTAACCAATGGTTAGCCATATGAGCACTTTCATATCAACCTTATTCGTCTTCACCATAACTAGTTCAAATGACTCCAAAGAACTAGTTAGAGAGTTGTTCAATTGCTTAGATCTCGTAGAAGTGTATAAGACACAATCGAAGCAAAAACGATTTTGATTCACTCGAATCGATTCATGAACATTATAGCCACGGTTTGCAAATTTGCATTCCTTAGTTTATATATGTCTTAGTTCACGAATAAACCGTTTTTAGAAAATAACCCACTCAAGTATGCATACCGGTATGCATACTTAAGTACCCGGATTGAGTTTGTTTTCAGTTCACAAACTCCATCAGAAATTCACGGGATGTGAACTTCCCTAGCGAGACGCGGACTTAGCTTAGGACATCCTAAACCAAGAAAGTACGCATACTTTAGTTCAAGGATTTTGGACTTACACAAGTATGAGTTCACATACAATGTTTATATCCATTCAAGGTTATATATTCTAAACTCTCATTTCAATCATTGAAACATTCTTAGAGGATGTTAAATAGAGGTTATTCACACACTATTTTTCATCAAAGCGATTTTCAAGATATTGAAATAATCAACATGACTTTCGTCACTAGTAAATATGAACTTGGCCAAAGCGAAAGCTTACCAACACATATTTCGAGAAATAGATAAGCGAGATAGACTCGGCTCGAAATAGCAAATGTATATAATCAAAGTATATATAGCAATACCACTTTTGTCTCAAGATAGGAGATAGAGTAGATAGACTTTTGAGTGATAGATAAGTTCAAGTCTCCACATACCTTTTAGTCGATGAAGTTCTACCAGTTCCTTGAGTAGTTCTTCTTCTTTGCATGATGAACGTTGTGGAGTCTAGAGCTCAACTACACTTGCTATCATAGTCCGAGACTTAGCTATAAGTAGACTAGAAATCAAGACTTATAGTTTTGGCAACTAAACTTGACAAACAAGCTTGAGATAGCAACACTTGCGATTTCGACCGAGCAGTGCTCTAACAAGTTCAACAGAGCAGTACTCTAACACATGTTTAAGACCATATAGAGGCTTGTGAAGCTGATACAAATAGTTGGAATAAGTTTTGTCTTGATATCCATGGTTGACCCATGACAACAATTTTTTTTCAAATTCCCATGAAGAAAAGCATGGCTAACATGTAATTGTTTAATTCGTCGATTAATTAATAGAACAAGCCAAGTAATAAATATTTAGCTACATGACTGAATTTTTCAGTGTAGTCCGAACTTTAAATTTGTGAAAACCTTTAGCTACCGGTCTAGAGTTATACATCTTAATTATCTCATTTGCATGATACTTGACCTTGAATACATATTTACAACCTACTAAATTTTGAGAAGAAGTAAGTATAACCAAAGTCAAGTTTCTACATCAAGTAATGCCTTATATATTTTGCATCCATAACATCCCTCTATTCATGATACTTCGAAGCTTCTGCGATGCAAGGTCGTGTTAGAGGAAAAAAATAGTGGTTAAGTAAGTAGAAGGCAAGATACGTCTGGTTAAAAACAAAGCCTTGGGTTTAGATATGCCATTATTGGACTTGGTAGTCATATTTTGGTCATTTGAAATGTTTGAAAGAATGTCAGATTGAGATGTAGATGGGGGTGGAGGTTTTGGTGCAATGTGAAGAATTGTTGAGGTTGAAGGAACCTAAATAATAGAAGATGAAACTAATGGAGTAGAAACAATGTTAGAGTAACTGACATGTTAAAGGCATAACCTGACTAAGAAATGTCAGTAGAGGTGAGAGTTGTAAACAAAATTGGTGCTCAAAGAAAACAACATGTATATACACATAAATCTTGCTAGTACAGGAGTGAGACATCTACAACCTTTGTTATGAGCACTATAAACATGAAATATATATTTAACGCTTCCAGAATCCAATTTATTTGAGACACGTGGTTTAAGATAAGAAAAGCACAAATAACCGAAACTCTTCAGAAAGACATAATCTGGAGATTTATGCAATATGACTTCATACGAAGAAATAAAAATTAAAGGTTTAGTAGGAAGTATATTGATGCTATAGTTGGTAGGGGATAAGGACTCAAACAATAAAAAAATATGAAGAAAATCGTGAAGCAAAAAGATTCTTGCAATATCAAGTAAGTGTTTATGCTTGGATTGTAATGAACCGACCCTCCACCGATGTTATCCCCACTTACCACTGCAGTTATCTAGCAGTATGAGAATTTTCAACGGGCACCGCTGTGTCCATCCAACAACAGCTCTCTAGGAGGTCACCCATTCCTGGATTAGTCTCGTCTGAATATTTTAACTGGAGAGTTTTTTCCTGTGCTGAAAAGGCACCGGTGTTTGTAAAGGTCAAATCAGTACATATTTTCGATTCAATAAATCTGCCATCCGAATCAAAATATTAAATGGACTCAACAACATCATTTTACTCTGGTGTCTGAGCACAAGTGATTACATGAGAAACTTCATGAGTTGACCAAAAAAGATTAAGTTTATTATTGACAAATTCCCACCCCACCCCCTCCCCCACCATCTTTCTAATAGTTTTAATTTTGCAGGAAAGAAGATTTTCAACAATTTAAAATGTATGAAAACAAAATCTGATTTGGCAAAAAGGGAAAAACCTACCAAAATTTAAAGAAATCATATACTCAATCCGTCCCAAATTAATTGAGCTATTTGTAGTTTGCACAATTATTAAGGCAAGGAGAAAAGGGAAGTATGTTTAAGTATTTTTTTACAATTATACCCTTATGGATAATAACTAGCAAAACTTAGAAATGATTTATCTCTTAAACTATACCACGGTTTTTCATAAACTTTATACCATTGGAAATCATTTTAAAACACCTACGTAACGAATATAAACATGGCTATCAAATTATACATATTTCTCATAGTAACAATAATCAATTAAAAGGGTAGTTTTAGAAATACCCCTTGATTAGTGAGATAACTCAATTATTTGTGGGACAAAATTTAAAACCAATTAGATCAATTAATTTGGGACGGAGGGAGTATTATATTGGCATAATTTTTGTAACCAAACATAGAAGTTGCATGTGTTGGACCCCTACACCAAGATGCGACAGTTGTAAAAGTGTGACAAAAATAGAAAAGAAAGCACAAAAATGTTATTTGTGACTTTTTCTTAATTGGTAATCAGTATACAAAATGATCTTTGACATAACATTCAAGCATCATTTTTCTACAAAATATAATAAGAGAATTAAAATAAAGATGAGCAAGCCTCATGTGCCAGACTTCAGATGAATCTTAAACACAAAACAAAGTTGTAAGAGAAGTTGAATTACTAAAGATCATAGTTACTAGGACACTTGAAAAAGAATCCTCCTTAATTTAAGGTCCTTGATACGGAAATCATCTCAAGTAAAGGTTAGTAAATACTGATTATCTCTAGTAAATTAACACAAATAAGATTGTGAAAGGCTTTAGGAACATGAAAAATATAATGAACAAAGAAGTTATGTGACGAGTAGAAATGGCGGAAGATCCATAATTGGGAATAAACATGCCTTCACCATTAGCTGCAGAAATAACGTCATTACTAGGACAAGAAAATGGAAGCATCAAGGTTTCAAACGTCGGCATTCAAATGATTGTTAACACTACCTAGAATCCATGTTTCATAAATGTTCACCTAAAATATTTGCTGAAGCAAGCATTACTTGCATGTTTCTTGGAGCATCATTAACATATTTATAACATATCCAACATGTTGTTTATCAGTAGAGGGAGGATTATGAAGAGTTCCAGATCCTATATCAAATTAATCATCTCTTGGCTAATTGTTCTCACATGAATTCTTCTAATGTTGTTGAGTTGAGTAAAGAATTAAACATGTGGTATGATGCTGAAGAAGACTATTGAAAACATAGAGGTAAAGAATATGTATTCAGGTTTACGACAGAAACACTGCTTATTTTCATAATAAAGAAAACTTTAGGAAAATGAGATCTAATATTGAATGCATTCAGAATGATCTTGGTTTATGGTTTACTGATAGAACTGAGATTGCGGATAATCTTAAATGACATTTCCTAAACATGAGCAAAACTTCAAATCCTCCTGATCCTAGTAACTATCTCCAATTCATCTCTACATGTATGACTGATGAGGACAACAGAATGTTGACTATGATCCCTTCTCATAAAGAAGTGAAACATATTGTCTTTGGAATGAAACCTTGGACAACTCCATGACCAGATGTTTTTCCACCTGGTTTCTATCAAGAAATGTGGGAAACAGTAGGTAATGACACTGTAAGTAAGGTGCAGTCTTTTTTTTTCAGTCAAAGTTTCTGTTAAAACAGATGAATCACAACTTTACTGCTTTAATTCCTAAGTATAACTGCCCTAAAAATGTTGATGGTTTTAGAACTATAAGTCTCTGTAATGTACCTTACAAAATTATATCTAAGCTCCTAGTCACTAGACTTAAATGCCTTTAGGATAAAATTATCTCCCCATATCAAACAACTTTTCTATCTGGTAGGTTGATTACAAACAATATTGTAATAGCACATGAGTTGATACATTTGAAAATCTATGAATGAGTGGATGGTTGTCAAGTCCAAAGCTTTTGATATGGTAGAATGGCCATTTCTTCTAGCCACTCTTAAAAAACTAGGATTTTGTGAAAATTGGTGTAGGATGATTGAGCAATGTTTAAGTATTGTTACCACTTTCATCAATGTTAAATGGTTCACCTGGATATGTGTTTGCTCCTCAAAGAGGTCCGAGACAAGGAGATAAATGATCTCTCTGTCTATTTATTCTATGTATGGATTCCTTTTCTAGAGCTCTTATGAAAGCTGAACATGAACATCAAATTCAAGGAATGAAAGCTAACAAATTCGACCCTGCAGTGTCTCACATTTTCTTTGCAGATGACTGCCTCCTTTTTACTAGGGCCAATGCTAAAGGTGCTAGGAACCTAGCTTCAATCATAGACCAATTTAGTCTATATTCTGGTCAGGCTGTAAATTATGAGAAATCATGTATGTATTTAGTCCTAAATTGCCTAATAGTGTTAAGAATGAAATCACAAATATTCTTAACATTAAGAGACTTGCTCTTAATGACAAATATTTAGGTGTCACACTCCTGATTCAGCAAAATAAGACACAAACCTTTAGTGAGCTCATGGACATATATGATGGTAGACTTGAACCTTGTAAATCTAAGTTCCTAAGCCAACATGAAAGAACTGTTCTTACTCAGTCTGTCATTAGTACTCTAGCGTCCTACCATATGTCTATGTTTCAAATGCCTAAAAACGTTACTAATAAGATGGATTCCATCCAAAGTAAATTTTGGTGGAATAAGAATAAAATTGTTAAGGGTATCTATATTAAAAAGTGGAACAATATAGTTATTCCTAAATGTAGGAGGTTTAGGTATTAAACAGTCTGTCATTATGAATGAAGCATTCCTAACTAAACTTGCTTGGAGGATGGTCACTTGTAAGGATGCATTGTGGGTCAAACTGCTGGAAGGTGTGTATGTTCATAACTTTAATCCTTTATATAATTATTTTGCTAATAACGAATCTTGGATTTGGAAAGAAATAAAATAGGGTTTATTGAATGTGAAAAATTTTAGTTGCTGGGAAATAGGAAATGGAAAAGATGTAACAATTTGGAAAGATAGATGGATACCTAGAACTAGGAATTTAGTTGATAGTACAATTGTTTCTTTTCATATGTATATTGTCAACCAATTAATGGATGATGATAATAACAATTGCAATGTAGACATTCTAGAGGCTCTTTTTTACCAACACACTGTTAATCAAATAAGAGATATCAGACTTCCTTATAGAGGTGTTGATATCCTTAGATGGGAACCAGAAAATAGTGGGAAATTTAATGTTAAATATGCTTATAGAGTTATTCTCAATGACTCTCTTGTGGCTCAATAGGAAATAGGAACTTAAAATGGAAGCTCTTTTGGAAAACTGATCTTCCTCTAAGAGTGCAACATTTCATTTGGAAATGTCTTAGTGGGATTCTTCCCACTAATGAAAAGATTTCTAGATATGTTAACCATGCTACTGTGAATTGTCCTCTTTGTAACAACTCTATGGAAACCGTGCAACATCTACTTATTGATTGTCCTGTTGTCAGGAATATTTGGCTTGTTACAGACCCCATGTTAGCAAACATGATGAGTAACTGTAATATTTATGGTTGGTTATCCAATAAATTTAATCTCAATAGCCAGAGAATGAATGTGGATGATCTAAAATGCTATCAGAAGGTTTGTATAATTCTGTGGCACATATGGAAGAACGGGTGTGCAATTATATTTGATAATCTGCAGGTTAATGTGGCTACCCTTTCTAGCAGAATACCGTCTTACTATAATGACTGGCTGAATTGTTTAGAAGGGAGTAATCAAGGCAGAAATAGTGTAAACACTTCTTACAGGGATCTTGGGAACCTCCTGCTCAGGATTGTTTAAAATTACATTTTGATGCTTCTTTTAATTTATTAACTAAAAAAACAGGAATAAGACTAATTATACGTGATATTGCAAGTGAGCAACATGGAGTTGGATGCACACCAGACATAACCATAGATGCTAAGCAAGCTGAGGCCATTGCAGCATATAAAGGAATCCAGTGGGAAAAGACAACAAGATGCACTAATCTACATATAAAAGGAGACTGCAAAAATATAATTGTTTCCATCAACGGGAATAGAGATGCTGAGAAGTGGACTTCCACTAGTATTATTACAGACATTTTAGACGTTCTAGATAGTAGTTTTATTAATTGAGTTTACACTTATGCACCCAGGAAAGCCAATGATATGGCTCATTCCTTAGCCAAGTTTGCAATTACTCTAGATAATTTTGTTAGTTGGAGAAATCAAGACAATATTCCAAAATGAATTAGTTTAAAAATCCAGATGGATAAAAACCCTGTCATTTAATCCTTCTAGTTTAAAAATCCAGATGGATAAAAACCTTGTCATTTAATTTATTTTTTTTGAAGCATGAATTTATTAAAAGAAATTAGTTTACAATTTGTCGTGGGTATGTGGTACCCACTGAGTCGGAAAATAAGATTTGAGTAATAAAAGATGGGATTGCCTGGTCCCATATTTGGTTGATGAGTTTCCTGCTTGACTTCCATCTGCCACGTGATTGGCCAATCCCTCGGCTGTCTGGTTTCATTCTCTGTAGTTGTGCTGGATGACCGCATGTGGGATCTGTTGGAATCTCATTTTTATTTCTTCAATCATTCCTGTTATGTGCCAAGGTGGAGAGGTAGATGAGGTGATGAAACGCAATAGGTTTTCTGAGTCGGTTTCAAAGATAACTTTTGGCCATCGTCTTTCTATTGCTGTTCTTGTAGCTAAAAGCATCGCCCAGGTTTCCGCAGTTAAAGCAGTCGTAATTCCCAGCGTTTGAGCTAGAGCTAACAGAGTTCGTGCGTCTGAATCCCCGCAGATGAATCCTTCTCCTGCAAATCCTGGGTGGCCTCTGGATGCTCCATCTGTGTTAATTTTGATCCAGTTGATGTTTGGCATTGTCCATCATACTGATATTGTGGATAATCCCTTATCTCTTATTGGGTGATTAAATGTTGGTGTATCTCCTGGAAGAATTGGTGGTGCGGAGTGAATGGCCCGGTAGTATTCTTGTTGCAGTTTTTGTGCCCAGGCTAGGATTTCTTCTGAAGTTGTTTTCTTTTGTTGGTATATTAGCTCATTCCTAGCCATCCATAAAGTCCAGAAAAGAAAACAACAAGAGGAGATTACCGATGTCGATGCAGGTTGTTGAAGGATTTGGGAAATGGTTGTGTTTTGTGTTAAGGTGAAAGCTTGGAGGGGATTGGAGTTTGATGAATTTGTAGATTGATTAAATAAGTTTTTCCAGGAATTAGTTGACGTTGGACAGTGAATTAGAATGTGACTTGCTAATTCTGGATTTGTGTTGCATCTTGGGCATATGTCCGAGTTGGTCAAATGGATGTGGTGTAGGAGGGAGAAGGTTGGTAATCCTTCATTGATGGCTTTCCACAAGAAAAGTCGAGTTTTTGGTGGACATGGTAAGGTCCATATAAATTTGGTAGGCGGCAGTGGGGTGTGTGTTGGTTGACCTTGGGTTAGACATTTATATCCCGTTGAAGTAGTGTAGCTTCCAGATTTTGAGTGTGGCCAGATAATTTTATCTTGAGGGCCATTTTGGGGTAGGTGGATGTTTATTATTGTTTGGATTATAGGATTGAGAAGGGTGCTTAATTTTTCAAGATTCCATGTGTGTGTTATTGGGTCGATGATATATGCTACCAATCAGATTGGGTAGCATTGTGTTGGGTTTAGGTTTGGTGAGTGTGGAATCCAATTGGATTCTATTGGAGTTGATAATCCATTTCCAATACGATGGAATATTAGATGTTGCATGGTTGGTACAATTGCCGCTAGTTGTCTCCATTGAGGACTGGCGGAGGAGGGTATAGAATCAATGCCTTGTAGTATTGGTTATTGGTCAAGATATTTTGCACTGAAGATACTTCCGCGGATAGAATTAGGTTGTTCATGAAGATTCCAGATTCTCTTCATGAGTAACGCTTTATTATGATCACTACTCTTCCTTATTCCGAATCCTCCTTCGGATAATGGTTTTGTTACTTTATCCCATCCTATAGGGTGTAGTTTTTTGGTAGTTGAGTCGTGTCCCCAGAAAAAATCTCTGGTGATACGATCTATTTGTTTGTGTATATTGCTAGGTAGGTTTTGTGTTTACATGATATGATTTTCTATGGGTATTAGGGATGTTTTGATTAGCGTGAGTCTTCCGGACGGAGTTAGGCATTTTGTCATCCATCCTTTAGCTTTTCGGGATAATCTTTGTAAGAGGGGTGCGAAGGTTTGATTGGATGCCCTTCCATGTTTGAACTGAACTCCTAGATGGATTTGAGGTTTTGATGTGGTTGGCATATTGAAGAAATGTTGAAGATCATTTATCTTGATCGGGTCTAGGTTTGGGTGATGGATGATTACTGATTTGGTAGTGTTAATTACCTGACCGGCAGATGTGCTATAGGAGTGGAGGATGTTTTTAAGGTGTTGATTACTCTGATTTGAAGCTTTGTATGTGATTAGTAAATTATCCGCATACATTAAGTGAATAATTGGCGGTGCTTTATTTGATATGTTAAGGCCTTGAGCTAATTTTTGGTTTTGAAGGTTTCCTAGGTTTGTAGATAAGATTTCAGCACATATGATGAAAATATAGGAGGAAAGTGGGTATCTTTGTCTTATACCTCTATTTGGACTGATGTATCCATGGGGTGTACCATTTATTTTTATCGAGTATGTAACTGTTGTGATGCATAACATAATGTATTTTATAAATGCCGGTGGAAATCCAAGTTTTGTAAATGAGGTTTTGATGAATCCCTAATCTAAGCTATCATAAGCTTTCTGGATGTCTAGTTTGAGAGCTATTTTTGGATCTTTAGTTAGGTTTGAGGTTTTGATATGGTGGAAGAGTTCTCCAGCTATTGCTATATTGTCATGTATTGATCTTTGTGGTACAAAAGCACTTTGGTAAGGGCTTACTATAAAGGGTAAAATGGGTCTAATTCGGTTGACCAAGATTTTTGATATGATTTTATATGTGACGTTACAGAGTCCTATGGGTCTGAACTGTGAGGTTTTGACGGATGGTCGACTTTAGGTATTAGTGTTATGTTTGTGTGAATCATGAGAGGATGCATATTTAAGTTATCAAAAAAACTTCTAACCATTGCTATCATTTGGGGGTGAGTTGTTTCCCAAAAAACCTTGAAAAACTTACTTGTATATCCGTCTGGACCCGGTGCACTTTCAGAGTTTATGGAGAAGAGGGCTTGTTTGATTTCTGTTGTAGTTACTTCCTTTGTAAGTAGTTATGATTGTCTGGGAGTTAATCTTGGTCTGATATTTGTAAAGAAATCTTCATCTATTACTATAGGCGGTGCTGTATATTGTTGAGAGAAGCGATCTAGAATGAGCTGAACAACGTCTTCTTTTTTGTTAATCCAATTGTTTTGTGAGTCTTGTAGTTGTTGTATGTTGTTACATGCTCTGTGTATTGTAGCTTTAGTATGGAAGAAGGTTGTGTTGAGATCGCCTGATTGTAGCCATTGAATTCTAGATCGTTGTTGCCAGTATGTCGCATGACATTGTAATAGTTCTTCATGAGCTATTCTTAGATGTTTTTCTTGATGCAACCAATATTCTAGGTCGGATCCCAATTGGGTTGCATATTGATTTTGAGCGTGTTTTATCTTGGTTGTCGATTTTTTGATCATAGTTGGTATGTGACCAAAAGTTACTTTGTTCCATTTCATGAAAGTTTGTCCGGTTGTAATGAGTTTGAGTTGGAGGTCGAGGGTAGGTTCACTATCTTGTTGTTGCTCCCAAGCCGATTCAACCACTTGCTTGAGTTGGGGATGAGAGAGCCATAAGTGTTCAAATTTGTAGTTTTTTGTTCCCTGCCAATCTATTGCTTTCTCTTGCAGTAATATTGGTGCGTGATCAGATGTTATTCTCGGAAGATGAGTAACTGCCGCATGCGGATTCGCCGTCCGCCAGTGTTGGGTTGCCAGGGCTCTGTCCAATCTTTCTTGAATGTTATCTTGCCCCATTTGGTTGTTTGTCCAGGTGTAGGGGTCTCCTCGGAATCCTAGATCTATAAAACCCATCTGATCCATCAAGGTGAGGAGTGGTTGAGATTGAGCACGTTACTTGTCTTCCTCCTTTTTTCTCCGATTGATCTAAGACGTCGTTAAAATCTCCTAGCAAAATCCACGGTATGGAAGGATTGATGTTGTTGAAGATTGTTGGAAAATCTTGCCAAAGTATTTTCCTTATATCCGGGTGTGGTGGGCCATAAACACCTGTGCAGAGCCAAGGTTGTTCAGGGAGTGGTGGTGTAACTTTTGTATGGATGTAATTTTGTGAGTGAAATAATATTTGGATATTTAGGTTCTTCCACATTAAGCATAATCCGCCTCGCCTTCCAATTTTTGAAACAGAGAAGTAATTATTGAATTGTAAGGATTGGGATAAGTTTCTCATATGGTGATCATTAGCAAGAGTTTCGGAGAGGAACAAAATGTTAGGTTTGTGGAGAGAGACCAGCCCTTTTAGGTGTTGAATAGAAGGTGGAGTGTTTATTCCTTGATAATTCCAAGCTAGAATAGTCATTGTGAGGAGTATATGTAGTAGTTAAGAGGGCCTTGGTTCAGGAAGGGAGAAAAAGATGTGTAATAGGGAATGTAGAATTAGGTTGAAGCAGGCTTTTTACCCTTGAAGAAGGCTTACAAAGAAAGATGGTAATACATACAAAATTATTGGGTTTTATCAGTGGTGATGATGGTAATACTTAGTTGGGTTTTCTTGGTAGATGAACAAAATTACAGAAGCAGTTATAAGGAATATAATGAATTCTGACAATTAAAGTGTTACACTAGATGCTTTAAAGCCCAGATACAATTAAACTAATACAATTAAAACAATGAAAATGAACAGCACTTAAGCCGGGTTGACGTAAACATGGAGAGAACGACAAATTAAATGAGATAATTGGTATGACCAAGGTATTTAGAGTGGACTTACCTGGGGGTTAGTCAGATCAGAGGAGCGAGGGTTTGGGACAGAGAGTAGCATTTTTTCATATTTGGTACAAACAAAAGAGGCGCTGAGAAGGATTGAGATAATCCGGATCCTAAAAAAAAAAAAAATGTTTGAAAAAAGTACAGATGAAATTAATCGCAAGATCAGGATATACTCAAAAGAAAAGAGATCCTAAATTTCAGAACTCAAAACAAAACAAGCCCTTAAAAGAAAAACGAAAAAAGAATTAATAGAAAATTTTCTACAGAAGGTTGATCATATCCAAGACATGGCCAAAAACAAAAAATCTAATCCCAAAAATCCAAGCCTAGCTAAACAAGTCCAATGCAAAACAATACATTAAATTCACTAAATCACACAAGGCCAAAAGAACACAGCTGGGTACAAGAAAAGGAATAAAGCAAACAGGGGAGATATTTGGGAGTCAAAAAGGACAGATTCAAGGGTTTGGTAGAAACTAAATGGCTTTTCAAATCAAGCTGCAAAACATCAAGCAGAACATCTAATTACTACTTCATAAGAAGTTACCGCATTCTTAGAATATAATTAGTAAACTCATAACAATTCAAAGGAATAACACCATAATCACAACTTCTTAGGAAGTTACATATGTTGGAATATCAGCCTATAATCATGCTTTCAAACCTTTATTAGCTATAAAACATATTGTTCTTAAACATGGTTAATACTGTATGCTGATATAGTTCAATTCATGCTTATGGATCATATATTCTACATCTGTATAACACTAAGATGGAAGTAGATAGAAATTATAGGTTCATACCTTAGATTAGCTCACAACAGTTGAAAGGAAAACTTAGAAATTTCAGTTGTTTTCTATCTAGGTAGACACTTCCACTACTATCTTCTCTTGTCCTTTGATGATGAAAAAATTTCATTTAAACAAGAGCTATAATGGAGTCCACCTCATGCTAGAAAAGACATGTGTCATTCAACCTTCCATCAAGAGTTGAAAAACAGCCTCACATAGCATTATTATAATTAGTATGCCATTCAAAGTAGTCTAAGAGATACTTATCCTTATGTACCCTTAAACTTACATAATCAATATGAACAAAACTTTAACCTCATTGATTAGGATTAGTACTAATCTAGTTACCCTTAAACTTACATAATCAATATGAACAAAACTTTAACCTCATTGATTAGGATTAGTACTAATCCAGTTTAAAGAATACAAAACATGTTTTGTTGCTAAACCAACATAGAGACTAAAATCTCCCAGCTTGGGTAGCAACAAAACCTTTTAAGTTTAAGAAAACTTTACAAAAAACAGACTTGGATTAGTGAGGTAGAAATATGTAGGTGGCCAACCTTTTTTTTTTTCTTAGAAAATATAATCCTACAATGAGCAACTATTCATGTATAACCTTATCCTCAAGACCAACAATACGCTAGAATTCGACTATGAAGACCCAAACACCATTTAAAAGATGCACAAGCCGTTTCCATAATCAGAAATCTAGACAGACTATTGTTCTTGAGTTAATCTTTAGGCATACTTACATAAAGGACAATAACCTTTTAATCCTCACAAAGATCCCTTCATGCCTTAAACAGACTTCCTTGTGATCTTAAAAAGATTTGCTAATACCTCTTTCAAGAGACTACAACATTCTTATGACCTCAAAAGAGATCTGCCAACATCTTTTAAGAGACTACCTCACACTTATGACCTCAAAAGAGATCTGCTAACTTCTTTTAAAATACTACCGCATTCCATTTTAATCTTAAAAGATATCTGCGAACTTTAGAATGCATCAATTAAGACATTACAGCAAAAACAAAATAACAAGAGCAATCATAACAAAGTATGTTGATATGCAAACTGAGATATTTGATTACACAATCAAAGTCATACATCTATGACATATCAACAACACCCATAGTAGTTACATGCTCTTTAAACGCCTTAGGGTTCAAACCTTTAGTCATAGGATCTGCAAGCATATTTTCAGTCGAAACATAAGAAATATCAATTTCCCGATTCTTGATTTTGCGCTTTACCAAGTAGAATTTAACATCTATATGTCTCACTCTTCCTGTCCCTTGATTTTCTTTCACAAAGCTAATTGCAGATTGATTGTCACAGTAAAATTTCATAGGTCTAGATATAGAATCTATAACCAAAAGACCTTTCATAAAATTTCTCAGCCAAATTGCATGAGTTGTTGCTTCGTAGCAAGCAATGTATTCTGCCTCCATTGTGGATTGAGCTTCAAGAGATTGCTTTACACTTCTCCACGAAACATCACCTTTAGCAAACATAAATACATAACCAGATGTAGATTTCAGCTTATCCGAACCCATAAAGTCAGAATCTGAGAAACATTCCACTTCCAATTCATTAGATCTTCTGTATACAAGCTGGAAATGTTTTGTTCTTTGCAAATAGCGAAGCACTTTCTTCACTGCTTTCCAGTGTAGTTCACCTGGATTTTTCTGGTAGCGTCCCAAAACACTGACGAAAAAACTAATGTCTGGACGGGTGCAAATCATGGCATACATCAAGCTGCCAACAGCTGATGCATACCTTTTAGAGTCAATTTGACTCCTTTCTAAGTCTGATTTAGGACACTGCAGGCGGTTGATAATATCACCCTACAATAGGTGCTTCACCCGGTGCACAATTCTGCATCTCAAATCTATGGAGTATCTTCTTGATGTAGGCTTCTTGAGACAAACCCAATAAACCTGTGTTTCTGTCCCGATGTATCCGAATACCAAGAACATACGAAGCTTCTCCCAAATCTTTCCTCTCGAAATTGGTTGAGAGAAAATTCTTAGTGTCATGCAACATATGAATGTTGTTGCTAGCAAGTAGGATTATATCAACATACAGAACTAGGATGATAAATTTGCTCCCACTAGTTTTCAGATATATACATCTATCAACTTCATTTTCAACGAAACCGTAAGATGACACTACTTGATCGAACTTCATATACCATTGCCTAGAAGCTTGTTTAAGCCCATATAGAGATTTCTTCAAGCAACAAACTTTTCCCTCTTGATCTTTATATGTTAAACCTTCCGGTGGTACCATATAAATTTTCTTATCTAAATCACCATTCAAGAAAGCTGTTTTCACATCCATTTGAAACAATTCCAGGACGAAATGAGCTACCATTGCCATGATAACTCTAAAGGAATCTTTCTTGTAAACAGGAGAAAGGGTTTCTTCATAATCAACACCTGGTTCTTGAGTAAACCCCTTCGCAACAAGTCTCGCCTTGAATCTTTCGATACTCCCATCAGCATTACGTTTGATTTTGAAAATCCATTTACATCCAACTGTTGTTGAACCTTCTGGCAGATCCACCATATCCCATACTCCATTTTTGTCCATTGATTCTAATTCTTCATCTATGGCAGGAAGCCAAACATGAGAGTTCTTTCCATTCACTGCCTGTGAATATGTCAATGGTTCTTCCATATCGTCAATAACTCCATTTGATTCCACCATGAAAGTACTAAAACCAGGTTTGACGACTGTTTTTGTCGGTCTAGCAGATCTGCGCAACACTATTTCTTCCTTTTCGGTAGCTTTAGATAACTCAGGAATGTCAATTGTTGATTCTTTACGGACTTCGGTTCCAGCCAGATTTGTAGGATCCTCCTCTTCAAATACAATCTGTCGAGATTCACTCCCACTGATCTGATCATCCTCTAGAAACTTAGTATGGTTAGTTTCAGAAATTTCGAAAGGCTTAGATGGACAGTAAAATCTGTAACCCTTTGATATGTTTGGGTAACCAACAAAGAAATAACTTGTAGTGCGAGAATCAAGTGATTTTTTCCGAAGGATTAAACAGTCTAGCCTGTTTGCATGACCCTAAACATGAAAATGATTTAGACTCGGTTTCTGCTGTCCAAAGTTCATAGGAAGTCTTCGTAACTGCCTTACTAGGTACACGATTCAGTATGTATACTGCTTGTTTTGAGCTTCTCCCAAAAGGATTCATGTAATGTAGAATTACTCAACATAGTGCGAACCATATCTTTTTAAGTTCTGTTACGTCTTTCAACTACTCCATTTTGCTCCGGTGATCCGGGATCAGTAAACTGAGCCACAATACCTTGTTCTCGCAGAAAATCAACCATCTTTCCATGAGGCTCACCATGAGAATCAGCTTTCCCATAATATTCTCCTCCCATGTCAGATCTCAACACTTTGATTTTCTTCTAAAGTTGGTTTTCAACTTCTGTTTTATACGTTTGGAAAACTTCCAAAGTATCCGATCTTTCACGAATGAGATAAGCATTAGCATAACGAGAATAATCATCTATAAACGTAATGAAGTATCTCTAACCACCTCTAGAAGCAATTGTAAAAGGACCACATATGTCAGTATGCACAATTTCAAGAAACCCTTGACTTCTAATTGCAGTTTTATTTCTAGATTTAACAAACTTCCCTTTAATGCAGGCTACACAAGTACTGAAATCTGAAAAATCCAGGTGCGGTAACATATTTTCCCTTATAAGCCTTTCTATCCGATCTTTAGATATGTGTCCTAGACGTTGATGCCACAACATCGAAGAATTTTCTGTATCTAAACTTCTTTTGATACCTTTAGATGTATCAACATTCATACAAGATACTGAATTCACAAAATTTAGATCAACATTCAACTTGTATAGATTATCAAAATTCGGCCCATAACCAACCAGTTGAGAGTTATAATACATCTTAAAACAACCACCACCGATAGAAAACGAAAAACCCTTAGTATCAAGTCTACCAACTGAAACCAAACATCTTCTTACAGTAAGTACATAAAATACATCAAAAATATCCAAATTTTTTCTAGAATCCAGATTTAGTCGCACATTTCCAATAGCTTTAACTTCCACTCCTTGAGCATTTGGCATATATAGACACCGCTCTTCCTTACTTAGTTTCCTCTGGCTTGTAAATGCCTGCAAGGAATTTGCAATATGAATGGTTGCCGCAGTGTCTAACCACCAAGTATTCAAAGGAGTATCAACAAGATTAATTTCAAAGCACATCATATGGAAATCAGTACCTTTCTTTTTTAGCCAGTTCTTATACTTAAAGCAGTCCTTCTTCATGTGGCCCTTTTTCTTACAAATATAACATTTAAACGGAAACTTCTTACCATCCTTATTAACTTCAGACTCATCATTTGGTGTTTCCTTTTTCAGTTCCTGAGGTTTCTTGTTCTTTCATGATTTCTTGAAGCTTTTCTTACTAGGACCAACTGAAGCAAAGTGTGCGTATTCTTTAATTTCACGTCGCTGCCTTTCCTCTTCTTGCACACAATGAGCAATTAACTCGTTTACATCCCATTTTCTGTCACAAGTATTATAGTTGATCTTGAAAGTCTCGAACTGTTTTGGAAGTGAATTTACTGCGAGTTGCACTGGATAATCGTCATTTAGGTTCATATCCAGACCTCGTAACTTGTATACTAGATCTTCCATTTGCAGTATATGATATCTAACACTGCCATCTCCACTATACCGCATTGATGTCAGCTGACCCATATATGTACCAACCATAGACTTTGCCGAACCCATAAATTGAGACTTAATAACATCCACAGCTCTTTAGCCGTATCTTTCAACGGAATTCCACCTCGAATTGCATCTGGAATCGAACCTCGAATGATCATAATACTCATTCTGTTTGCCTTTTCCCACTTGTAGTAATTCTGTTTTTCACTTCTATTAGAATTATCTACAGGCTTTTGAGGCATTGGATCTCTTAAAGCAATATCATACTCCAAGTAAACAAGAACTATATCTAGATGCGACCTCCACTTGGGGTAATTTGTGCCATTTAGAGGCTCAATACCAACCAAACAACCTTGAATTTGTGTAGGATTCATTGAAGTAGCTGAAATATGCATGCATAACCTTTAATCTATTTCCATATGTATGATATATATGTATTCAAACATAAAACATTCTGAAACTTCATATAACAATAAATCAGAACTAACAACAATTGTTATTGATACTTCATAATAACTTAATTCTGATTTCAGACTCGATATAACCACAACTTTACCTTTGGGTAAACTTGTAATATATCATAGTCAAACAAAAAACAAGTCTAATCAACTCACACATAGTACTCGACAGGACTTTTAAACCTTTGGGTCGAAAAGACCTATCATTTACTGTGTACAAGAAGATTCTCTTGCTCCATCACATATGTTACCAGTATGATTGACCTTTGGGTATCATCATACAGACAACATCTCGAAATGCCATTTGTGATCTTTTGATACCAAAATATGTCGTTTTATCAGCTCCCTAAGTATCACTTTGGCGACACATAAAAACGATAAAAGACACATGAAGACTGCTACAAGGTTCAAGTAGTACTTCATGACAGCCTTGTAACAAGATTACAACAAAACATATATAACCCGTGATTTGAATTTAAATAATCATTTCAAAACTAGTTGCAGAATATATTATACCTAGGGCTCTGATACCAATGTTGGAATATCAGCCTATAATCATGCTTTCAAACCTTTATTAGCTATAAAACATGTTGTTCTTAAACATGGTTAATACTGTATGATGATATAGTTCAATTCATGCTTCTGGATCATATATTCTGCATCTGTATAACACTAAGGTGGAAGTAGATAGAAATTATAGGTTCATACCCTAGATTAGCTCACAACAGTTGAAAGGAAAACTTAGAAATTTCAGTTGTTTTCTATCTAGGTAGACACTTCCACTACTATCTTCTCTTGTCCTTTGATGATGGAAAAATTTCATTTAAACAAGAGCTAGAATGGAGTCCACCTCATGCTAGAAAAGACATGTGTCATTCAACCTTCCATCAAGAGTTGAAAAACATCCTCACATAGCATTATTATAACTAGTATGCCATTCAAAGTAGTCTAAGAGATACTTATCCTTATGTACCCTTAAACTTACATAATCAACATGAAAAAAACTTTAACCTTATTGATTAGGATTAGTACTAATCCAGTTTAAAGAAATACAAAACATGTTTTGTTGCTAAACCAACATAAACTTGGATTACACCTAGAAAACTGATTTCAAAATGATTAGTACCACAATCACAACTTCTTAGGAAGTCACACATTCTAAGATTATAACTACTAATCACATAATTTCTTATTGATCAGTACCACACATTCAGAATAATTTACTCAAACCTAAACTAAATTTCGAAACAAAATTCACAAAACTAAGTTGAAAATTGATCTCACAATTTCAAAAGAAATTACACATCTTTAGATTATATCAAGAACTCACATAACTCCGATTTGAACATTACCACAATTTCAGAGAAATTACACAACCCCAAATTAAATTATACATAATTAAACAATTTAGACTATTCCATTTTTTAGATGAAATTCAATTATTCAAGAGAGGGAAATAAAGTTAAATTCTTAATTGCACTTTAATAAAAAAACCAAAAGGAACATATAATTCATGGATTGAGCACCAATAATCCATCAATCAAACGGATCAAGACAATCCCATCTCAGGAAGGGAGCAAATATCACATCAAATGGAAACCACATGCCTAACAGCAAGTACCAATTCATAAAACAGAGAGAAGAGAGAACAAAGAGGGAGAGAAAAGGCTTAGTTCTACAAACAAAATTAAGAAGCCTTGAAACAAATTAAAAACCGACCTATATAAAATACCCTCATTTGCAACCCTAGTTCTTAAATCCAAAAATTAGCAAATTGAATAAAACAAAAACCTAATCAAACATACTAGGATCATGATTAAACGTAAAAATGGAACAGACCTAGAAGAAAATCCAAGCGGAATCACTAAATAGCAACAAAGAAAAGGTCAACCCTAAACACAGAAAAAGGAAAAAAAGAAAGAAAATCTCGCCCTCTTCAAAGCCTCATACCTTAATCAGGTTTCTCAGTCACATCCCCATGCTCATGATCGATCTACTCCCCCAAGCGGTCCTTCGGTTTACTCAGATAAGAGATTTCGCCATGAAATCGCATAAAAAACGAAGAGAGAGAAACGGGTGCTCCCGGTCTTTAAGCAGCTATAGGTGAATGTTAGAAATGTGAACGAAAGCTGTCATTTAATCCTTCTATCGATCAATTTAGTTTCGTATTAATTTTTTATTTTTTGAAAGACACGTTTGGTTTGCCGAATTGGATTACTGGGCCTTTATTTCCGCGAACCCAACACGGTGTTATCGGAGTGATACCGTGCCACATTGTGTGTTGTGGGCCACGTGGCAACCAATTGGGTGAGAAGTATGCAAATGAGCAATCATCAGAGTGCGAATTCGTGCACACTCCTTAACGAGTGTATATTTCACATTTTAATCTCTACCCTTGATTTAATTCAGGGAGTTATGTAACGAGGGTCGTGATTCTAAACATAGAGGGTAATAGGGCCATCCGTTAAATAATCAACCAATCAGAAGAATATGTGAAATATACAATCGTTAGAGGAGTGTGAACAGATTTGGACTCCAATCATCAACAGCTGAAGTGAAAACCTGTTCACATAATGGGCGTGCAGAAACGGATAGAAAGAGGGTACTTGCTATCTTAAGATCAACAAACCTGCTAACAATCCTAACGCAAAAACTTGGTACAAGGAAAATCATTATTAACAACATCAAACTTCCACACTCTGAGATAGTTTCTGCACCTTCACCAAATCTTGTACTCGAGTCTCTTCCATACCATATTTCCTCGGCAAGCATATTAAGGATAGGAGTGAAGATTTGAAGCTTCGTACCTTGTAACCCCCTTCAGCAGTGAAATGATAGTAAATCCAAATCCCCTCGTCTGGAACTTGCCAAACTTAGGTTGTGGTGTACCAAACTACCAAGCTCTTTCATATCCACCAAGAGGAACAACGCTTGCACACTCCAAGTCACATGTAACTTTAGTATCCCAGATAAAAAAACAAACAAACCAGTATCCTGTTTTCTGGTGCAGCATTTCATTTTCTGGGTCTCACTAGCTAGATGGTCTCTAATTGCTCAGAAAGATGAGCCAGATTCAATCATGCCATTTTTAGTTGAAAACTACCACCATGTCTCATTCATACACTTTACCCATGCTTTTACAAGCCAACAATACTTCCAATCTTATCAGGAATGAAGAATAATAGTTTCTTGGCAATTGCTATTGAAAAATTAAACAAAAGTGCCTATCTTCTTCCTTAGTTAAGAGTTTCTTGGCACCTCATTGTGAAGACTACCAACCAGGGTGGTGTATAGAGCATCATCAGGCACTAGACCCACAATTTTCATTTCGTCGTACAATCGGAAAGCCTCATCAGATCTCCCTTCTTTAGACAAATTTGAAATCATCATACTGTAAGTAACTAAATTTGGTGACAAACTCCGTGCCACCATCTCCTGGAACAGTTTCAAACCGTTGTCTACATTCCCAACTATGAAATTCCCATGCATAAGCGACGTATAAGTATACACATCCGGTACTATCCTTTTCTTTTCCATAACATCTTTAATCTCGCAAGCTTCCTTCATTTTCCCTTTTTTGCAATACCCGTCTATAAGAGCATTATAAGTAACAACATTAGGCTGTACACCCTTCTTCTCCATATCACGTAAAACCCTCATCGCTTCAGCAATATTTCCTTCTTTACAATGAATGTCAATCAAAATAGTAAAGCTTACACAATTTGGCACAATATCCTTACCTACCATACTAAGCAATATCGCTTTTGCTTCACTAATTCGGTTTAACTTGCATAATCCACATGCAATTATGTTATATGAAAACACATCAGCTTTAATACCCTTCTTCTCCATTACATCAAACAATTTTGAAGCTTCATCCACTGCTCCTTTCTTACAATACCCATCCATTATAGTATTAAACACCACCTGGTTCAAATCAATTCCTTTGCACTGCATCTCCTTCAACAATATCTTCACCGCATCCATTTGCCCAACTCTACAAAGACCATTAACTAATGCAGCATAAGTATGTACATTAGGATTTATTCTTTTCTCAGACAGTTCATCAAACAACGCAAATGCTCTTTTCATATTTCCAGTTTTGCAATTTCCACTTATCATGGATGTATAAACGCGTATATCAGGTTCAATCTTTCGCTCAAGCATTTCTGCAAACACTTTTTCAGCTTCTTCAACATTGCCCTCAGTTATAAACTTATTAATCAGAAGTGTATAAGTTGTAACATTTTTTGATAGTCCCTCATTATCAATCAACTCCAGTATTTCATTAACCTCCTCAAACTTACCCATTTTAATGAACCCATTAATCAGAGCATTATAAGTAAAAATATTTGGTTTAATCCCTTTACTTCCGCCCACCACCATGAACTCCCTAGCCTTCTCGAGCTTTCCATTGTTACAAAGCTTATCGACAGCAATCGTGATCGACCGTGTATCCAGTTCCAAGTTATTCTTTTTCATGTGATCAAGAACTTGAAAAGCCTCCTCAAACATGTTTTGCTCTAAATAAACTCTGAAAAGCATATCAAAAAATTCACTCAAAGTATCCGAATCCTTACAAAGATTCTCCACCAAAGAAGCTGTAACTGAAACTGGGAAGTTGAGATTTTCATGAATTGCAACATGATTAAGAAAACATTTTGCCATTCGGAACTTTCTGTCTTTGAATAACCTTAAACTTAAGGTTATATAAGTTTGAAGATCATGCTCATAAGTAGGAGGAGTAAGAAATCGTTTATTCTCATCATTAAGAAAATTGAAGAAATCTAAACAAGTAGTGGGTTTGAGAAGTGGATTAGAGACAAGAAGATGGATTATGTCTGTGTTGAGATTTGAGAGGAGGGGAAAATTATTAGGTTGGAGAAGAGATTTGCAGCCTAAAGTTTTAAGGGCTTCAGAAATTTTGTTTGCAATTTCATGATTGGTTTTGATAGAGGCGTCAGAGGTTAAAACTGATCTTAGAGTTTTGAGAAGTTTCTGATTTCGAATTGTCATGGCTAAAAGTAGGAGATGATCAATTGCCTGATATCGAAGCCATTTAGGCGCGTAAGAGAGATGAGGTTGCGAGTCTTGGGACATTTTGGGTTCATAAATGGGCGAAACCTCGTGGGTCACTAAAGCCTGTCTCCAAAAGTTACTTTTGATAAAAAACTCAGGAGTTAATTTGCCTGGCTTGATTGGGGTATACCCAATAAGACAAAATCTGGTCATTATGAAGTAAAACCAAGTCACCCCTTAACCTTTTTTTCTTCTAAATGGCTAATATGCCCTTGGTTAATTAACACTAAAATTCTGATTAGGTTAATTAATTGAGTTTAGATTAAAATTTTCAAATTATGAATTAGTAGATTAACCTTTTGATCCGTCTTATGAGTTCGATTTCGATCCAAAAATTTTGGTTTTGAAAATGCTTAAAGCCGGCAAGGTCGTGGTTTGAATAAGCTTCAGACCAAACATCGCGGAATGGTCAACTTTGAATAAGGTGCCGATCGATCTTAAATGGCGGTGTCAACTTTGAATAAGTTGCTTGGACCAAATATCCATAGGAATGGTCCAGGATGAAGAACACGCGACTATCTTGGGGCACCAATCTTTGCGGTCGGCATGTAAATATTTCCTACCCCTTAGGCTATATTAATCTCGGCATGCAAAAAAAATACAACATGGTGACATAATATGGAAGATGTAATTTACTTTATTCATTCAATTTTGGTTACTACATTGATTGAAACATAAAACCTAATCCTTGTCGACGGAAAAACGAATGCACTTAGCATGTGCATCAAGCCTTTGAACCCCTAGGCGACCCTATTGGACGAGTTATTGTCTCGCGAGGGTTTACATAGAGGTCTACCCACAAAACCTACACTAAAACTTCTAAAGCCATCAATCTTCCTCCTCCGAAGACGATACACCCTCCATCATCTCAGGGGCATACTCCGGGATTTTGGATTCCATGAATTGATAGCTTGCATCGAATGCGAATGCTTCCCCCTTTTCCTCCAAGTAGCGCGCTTTGGCGACTTCATGCTACAAAAACAAAACACAAACTTACTTTGTTAGTGCGGTTTAAGTTGGAAGATCAAACAACATGGATCACGTAAAATAAACCACAAAAATACTTACAAATTGTTCAATGGACAAGTTAAAGTGGGGAGAGTTGAAAATTGGTTTTTGGATAGCTAAATAAGCAAGTATCGCATTTTCAATGACTATGTGCCTATCGTGCACTTGTTGAACACTTCTTGAGTTAGGATTCCCACACTCTTGGCTAAAAGTGTTGTGAAACCTAGCCCCAAAAGGTTGTGGAATCCACCCTTACGAAGGACTCTCCTTCGAACTCTAGTCTCCGCATACCAAGCTTTGGTGATTGCCAAATCTTCATTAGAATCAAATGAAGTCATTTCTTGTGTGTAGAGAGCTATTGGGTGAGTTAGATGGAGTGTGTGATGGTATGAGCTTTGGAGAGTATATGCAAATAGTTGTGTGTTGTTTTGTGGAGATAAGTAGTGCATTTATAGGATGGTGCCCAAATTTGGCCGTTATAGTGTCCAAGTACAAGTGAATCAATGCAATTGTACTTGCAAAATTTGAATTTTGAACCCGCCGGCGGGTCGTAAATTTGCTACAATGCCGGCATCGCAAAATGGCCGGAAATGTATGGGTTCATTAGCATGCCGGCCAAAATACCGCTGGCATTTTCTTGTTTTGTTTCCCTCCAGGAACTTACATGATTTTAGGCATCGGAAGAATGTTTTTTTCTTCAAGATATGGCGGGAGGGTCTCTATTTTCGTACCCTTAGGCTACAAAAACGCCGGCTTAGTAGGAATCATATTACCTTGCCACGGTAACTACTACAGTTTTTTTGTTGGCGGGGCTAGCGATCGACATTTCACAACCTTGCTGGCCACAGTAACTACACAATTTTTGTTGACAGGCGGCGGTATGGCATTTCACAACCTTGCCGGCCCTGGGACAGCCGACAGGGTAGCTTAAAAAAAGCATGCCGGCAAGGTAATACGACACTTTATATAGCTAAACAAACCATTCATCCATCTCACCGAATGGGAATAACATAGTATCAGTTTCTCCGTAGAACCGCTCACAGAATGCAGAGATTGTAACTTTATCATGATTAATATTCGAACTCTCCACCGCAGGCAACAACCCGGAGTTCCTCACAATCACTTTCACCTCCTCACATTCCAAGTCAAGATTCCAAGTATGCATCACTGAACACGAAGCTTGTCGCCTCATGAGACGGATGGCATGCTTGTGATCCTAAATACCAAAAAAAAAGAAAATGAAAAGAAATACAAACACTTGATGCAAATTTAATTAAGATAGTTACACACTTGAATAAATAACAAAGACGGATTAAGATTACTTACGATAGTATTATGGACCGTACATGCCCATGAGTGTTTGTATCCAAAAAGAACAGATCCACCATCTGCGGTCCCTTTTGGAGGCTCACCTTCTTTCGGTGCAACCATCAAGTGTTTGGGAGGCATGTGAGAATCGGCCGGTTTAGTGATCACCCTCTTCTTCATTCCGGTTGAAGTTGCGGCCGAAGCCGGTGGCTTGAACAATAGCTAGAGTTTGTTCTCCTTCTCCATCTCCATCTCCTTCTTCTTCTTGTTCCTCTTCCTCTTCAACAATTTCATCTTCGATGATATTCTTACCATCATCATCATCACCATCATCATTACCTCCTCCAGCCTCAGGCATGTCTTTATCACCATCATCATCATCATCATTGTTACCTCCTCCAGCAGCCGGATTGGTTTCATCAACATCATCATCATCACCTCTTCTACCAGATGGAATTGATTGGTCTTCATCTGGAGTCTCGTCTGAATCATTGGGTTCAGATAGTGGTTCTAAGACCTTTGTCGTTCCGGCACAACATATACCCCTCGATGTTTTGAAGACAAGAGTTTATCACCAACACGAGGAGGGTTTGAAGGAGGACTAAGAGCCGCTTCGAGAGCTGCTTTCTTCTTTGCCATTCGCAATATGAACAAGAACAATTCAGAAAAAAACATTACAGGCCGGCAGGTTAGACATATACAACATATCCGGCGGAACAATGGCCGGTAAGGTCGACCAAAAGATGAGTGTTGGCTAAGTCAAAGCCGTGAGTGTATCATCAAAATAGCCTTCCGGCGCACAAAAAATATAGGATTTTTCACTAAATTGGTCGGAAAGGTCCATTTACCACACATCGCCGGCTGAAAAATAGCCGGAATGGTTTTATATAAATACCCTTCCGGACTCAAAAACTCTAGGCATCAGGAAACATTCTAAACAAGTAGCCGGAAGGGTAAAAAATAATAAGATGCCGGCTTCATTAAAAAACAAAAGACGCCGGAATGGTATACAGATGAATAACCTGCCGGCTCTGCTAGTAGTAGTTACAGAAACTATACAGCCGGCAAGTTCTTCAACCTTATACCCTCCCGGCCAAACACTAACTATGAAATCCCGGAAAGGTCGATAAAAAAAACCTTGCCGGCGTCGCAACTGCCAATTCACAAATTCGAATTTTCTGACCTAATTTGACATGCAAACATGAAATCGAAGTACTAGAGTGAGTTTAAACAAGCCCTTACTTTCTTAAGCGCACCATTTCACGTGTTTCAGCGGGTTCAATTCCTTATTCTTCAACCGTTTTTCTCTTCACTTTCTTAGCAACCAAATTTGCAATTCGGGGTTATATTCATTGGGTTTTCGATTAGTTTCTTTCATACGAGTTGCCTTCTTCCGTGGTGGATCCATTGATGAAGATTAATCGGAGTTTTTGAATCGACGATTTTAACGAATTGATCGACGAGTTTTGGTGGTGGTGGGGGTGATGGAGCCGGTAAGGTTGTGGAGGAGAAGAAGAAGAGAAGAAGATGAAATGAAGAGAATGAAAACTGATTTAGGTAGTAATTAGAGTTATAATGGGAAAGGGTAATTTTGTAACTTTACCCATTGACCTCCCCCTTTGCTCTTAAAAAAGAGTCCCTTTAAAATTGGGTATACCCCAATTAGTTTGAGTATACCCCAATCAAGCCAGGTTAATTTGACACACATTTTCAGAAGAACCCACAATTGGGGATATCAAAACTATTTGGGGATATGAATTACTTCCCCCAACCAATAGTTTCTGCAAAGGGGTGTTTCTGGGGGGCAAAAATACCAAACTACCCTTTAAAACAATAAAAGCTAAATCAAACATAAAAATACCCTACTCCCTTTTAAATTCGAAACATTTCTCACTTCCTTTCAAATTCCATTTTCCTTCTCTGCCGGCTCCTCACTTTGATATATTTTTTACATTCTGTAGGGATGAAGACCACGCCGGTAGTGATGAAGACCATGCCTGCGTGCGAGTGCCGGCATAGTTATTTATGATGAAGACCACGCCGGTACTGAGTTCCGGCATGGTTATTTAGGATGAAGACCATGCCGATACTGGGTTCCTCAGTACCGGCATGGTTATTTAGGATGAAGACCACGCCGGTACTGAGTTCCGTCATGCTCGATATAAATCTATCCATGTCGGTAGTCAAGTGAAAAAAAATATCAATTTTCTGGATACTTTTCATCATGTGCCGGCATAGAAATTTAAGCAACATACTATGCCGGAAGCAGTCTTAGGCATGCTCGAAAATTAGATAACTGTGCCGGAAGTGGACTGATTAGAACAAAAAAAAATAGGTTTTGAAGATCAAAACCAGAAAATTTTGTTACGAGACTAATAAAAATATTTTTTTCCCTCCTACTCTCACCTCACTCACACAAATTCTAATAAAAATACACACTAATTTATCCCCCAAATACTTAAGATTTTTACTAATTATTATTAACCACTAAACCTGATTAGTGAGGACTAGATTAGGAATTAAAAAAATAATTACATAATGGGTGACCCAGCTTTGCTATTTGGATCCCTATTTTGTCATGTACCTATATCCCCCAATTAGTTTTGAATCCCCCAATTGCGCGTTCTTTCAGAATGACTTCCGGAAGCGAAAAATTAATTTATTGATGCAGCTAAAATATTTTGTCTATAATATCCAAACGCACTATAAAGCCTGTTTGGATACCACTCCAAACGTTACTTTTTAACTTCTGGAAGCAAAAAATTCAGAAGTTAGTTTGGACACATATTTTCAGAATGACTTCTGGAAGCGAAAAAATTAATTTTTTTGTGCAGAAAAAACATTTTACTTCTGACTTCCGCTTCATGTATCCGGTTAGCTTTATATAGAATCCACACTCTTCTTATTTAAGGCTCACCTAGTGGCCCAAAAATGATGATCACAATAACGTGAAACTGGTGGCGGTATTTTGCATGGCTCCTAATTTAGGATACATGTTTATCTTTTTTATTTTCAATAGCAAAAGAAATTTTTTATTTAAAACTTGACAAGAGTTCTACAGAAGTTTTTATCTAATGAGATACTTCAATACACAAGGTGAATCATTTTCCCAATAGATTGAATTATTGCTAAGCCTAGCTTTCTTTATTTTAAATGAGCTACTCATTTATGTCTCTTGGAACATGGATATATATCCATCTGCTGAAATTTCATAGCAGCTTGTTACAATCCAAAATTTGATCCAAATGCAATTTTTGGATATTTTCCTATTTAGCCTAGATTGCCTCCTAAGCTATTATAGCCTCTACCTGCTCTTCATCGTCATTTATTCCTAGGACAATCCATGCTCCGGCCAAAGCACCTGCATCATCAATCATAAGTAAACCAATACCCATAGTACTATTAACTTCAAAAAAAGCTGCACAACAGTTAATTTTTGTAAAATCATGCTGTGGAGGAATCCACAAGATGAAGATAAGTTGGTTTTTGATGATGTGGTCTCTTTACAAGCTAAGGCGTTAAGGAAACAAGAGTTCAACGATGAAGCACAAGTCGAGGGCTTGTTTGTTGATAGGGGAAAGAACGGTAATAAAAGTCAAAGTCAAAAAATCGTTTCAAAAAGAGAGATATTGAGTGTTATTATTTTCGAAAAACTGGTCATATTAGGGATGATTGTCTCAAGCTTAAGGCAAGAGAAGAGAAACGCGAGAAATCAGATTCGAAGAATATTGTTGCTTCGGTTGTTGAAGACAGTGAAGTTTTAGAAGACCTAATATGTGGTTTTGATGAGGAAGTGTTAACCGTTACATCAAAGAGTTATCTCAATGATGGTTGGATGCTTGATTCTAGTGCTTCGTATCATATGTGTCCTTCAAAAGATTGTTTCACTACTTACATAGGGGTGAATGGTGGTACTGTTATGATGGGTAATTCTAATGCCTACAAAACAGTTGATGTTGGTACGGTACATGTTCGTTCACATGATGTTATCACAACACTTTCAGAGGTTACACATGTTCAGATTTGAGAAAGGGTTTGATTTTGTTAGTAGTACTTGAATCTCTTGGATACAAGTATGTTGCTGAATATGAACTTTTGAAGGTATACTACGATGGTGGTTTGAAGATGACTGATGAGTGCCAAATAGTGCATATTTATACACCTTTTTATTGGCATTTTACTCATCTTTTGCGCTTAGAAATCAGATATTATCCCAAATTCTGTGTTTTCTTTGTTTTCAAGAATAAATATTTGTATTAATTAATTTTGTGTTTTTAGGTACTAAATAAAGTGGGAGAAATTGAGAGCCAAAGAGCGAAGAATTGGAGTCGAGCATCTATGGAGCGAAAGCGAAGCCGCGCGCGCAACAGTTGCAACCCAACAAGTAGCAACTCATCTACAAGACATGGGCCCAAGCTATCCATCTCCGACCCGTGACTCGGATCCGAGTCCATCATTCCTGAGCCGTTAAGATCTTCACTCGCCACATCCTACGCTCGCTCGGCCTTGCACATCAACGTTTGATGCTCTCGCTCAACAGCAGAATCACCAGCTTATATCCTGAGCCGTTCAGGATCTCTATCGACCACATCCTACGCCATTTGAGGCCTCCTCATCGTCCGTCGCTGTACCTGCCTCACACCAAAGTTACCAACACCCTATACCCTAATCGAACAAGTCTATTCTCTTCCTCACTTTCTCTTTCTTCTCCTCTGCTCTCTCCCCGTCTCCATCACCAGCGAGCTCGCTCCTCCACCGTCTTCACCCATACCACCACCGAGCCACCTTCGCCACCAACTCCATCCTCTCCGGACACCCCGACATCCACACCCTCTCTAGCTTCACTTATCTCTCGCCTAGCCTCTCTCGAAACCCTAGAGGCTATGTAAGAGATAATTGAGGCTAGGGTTTCTCTTACATCAAATCAAGAGCAAGGGAGTCTCGAAGCCGCAGGAGTAGAGCCAACACAGAAATTCGAGTATGGGTTAGAGTTTGTTGAATTATTTTGCATTTAATTTTTACTTTAAATGAATTAGGGTTTGGTATTTGGGGATTTTCTTGCATGTATAAATAGCGATGATGGGTGTTGATAGAAAGCATGCCCGGCTAGCTTCGGTGCGTCAATTAGGATTCAATTAGGTTTAATTTTGTTCTTTGTTATTTTATTATGTTTTAATTAGTTTTGTTAAGGTTTCAATGAAACTCTAACTCCATGTTGTGTGTTTAAACTCTGTTGAACTATCTTGAATGATTAAAATTATAATTATGTCTTCAATTAGGGCATTCAATACTTTTCTCTCACAATGGATGTCTTGCATCCATTGTAGTTAGGTTACATCTGTTTTGAGTTTGCCACAGCTCATACTTTAGGCACAATAGCTAATTCCATTGACTAGTTGTACTTAATTAGACAACCAGTGCTCTGGGTTAGCACTTTAGCTGATTAATTGAAGCATAGCATGGAGAAACCCCTTAGATAGGTGGTGGATTTGACACCCTGCCCTTATCAGTCACAGGCCAAGAAAGCTTCAACTCAGTTGAGCACACAAAAGGAATTCAGAGGTGGATTTGCAGACCTTAGCACCCTTTACTATCACTGTCTATACCTTAGTTTAGGTTCATTTCGCTACAACTCAGCCGTATCGGCAACAAAACCATTGTGTTACATTACCATCACCTGAATTCAGTTTAGTAAGCCCTTTGATCAATATAAGAGCACCACAAGTCCTTGTGGGATCGACCCGTACTTGCCGCGTCTCCGATAGACGCCGTGCACTTGCGGTTATCACAAGTAGACCTTAAAATATACACATCTTTCGAGGCCTACCAAGTTTTTGGCGCCGTTGCCGGGGACTTGGCGCGTGCCCTGTTGTTCATTGGCTCGCTTCACTGATTTTCAACCCTGTATATATGTTTTCATTGTAGTTCTTATTATATCATTGCACTGCATTTGTAATTTTCTCTAGTGCATTCTTGCATAACTTAGCTTAACATCGCATCTGCATCTGCATCTTGAGCATCTTGCTCCATTGCTTTACACATCAGCATCTCTTAGTGCACATCTCGCATCTCTTAGTGCACATCGCTTTACACATCTCGCATCCTGTAGCCAGTGTTGCTTCTCATACGCAAATCTTGCTCCATTGCTTTAAACTGTGTAATTTTTGAGAACGAGATTTCTCTCTTGAGCAGCAGGTGCATGCTACCTATGTTGCAGAGGCTGGGCAAAGCCAAAGAAAGGAAGATAAGGTGCAACTGAGCAAGCCCTCCTGCGACTTGTAGGAAAGAACAGCAGCTGAGCATAGTTGCGACGGACTGACCATCTTGGCTGCACAGGTTGGTGACTCCACCTACAATCTTCATTTTGAATGCTAAGCTGCCATGTTTGCATGATCTGAAATGTTGTATATATAGCTTGCTCCATATGACTTGCAATCTTGCATGATCTGAGTGAGATTTTCCTGCCTAAGATTTCACCCTGCAACTAGGATAGATCACCAACATCTGGAATTTGCAAATTTTAAGTTTTTGAATCTTTGGGTTTGTAGCTTGCTTTTGCCTGAGACTTTGCATAATTTGTGCACCATCTGAATTTTGCAAAGCCCTATCATTGCCCTGCAACTTTACTTGTGATATCTCAATCTTGCAATATTGTGTTATAACTCCCACTGCCTTGAGCCAAGCTCCAGCCCCTGCAGCTGTTGAGCTTGAGCTACAAATTGGATAACCAGCTTAGCTACACAGCTGCCCTGAGCCATGTTACTATCTGCAATCTGTGCATAGACCATCTGAGCTGCCATTCTCCACTACTCTGTAGCTGTGAGTTGAAGCTACAAATCGGGATAACAAATTAGATGCAAACCTTGTTGAGCCAAGTATTGACAGACCCCTTGCATAACTTGATCACTTGCTAGGCCATCTCGACCCGCAATTTCGTGTTTGTTGCTTGCCCGCAATGTGCTCGCGGTGTTGTTTTGACACTCAGTGTCTCCCTGTGTTGATTTTTATAATCTACCCTGTGCTTTGTGTTGCTGTGTGTTGAGCATAACCCATTTTACATGCCTTGCTTTGCCTTGGCCGATTGCAAGCCTTATTTTGTGCTTAACCCGTGATGACTTGTTTGAGCCGTCTTTGGGAGTGCACCTTGACCTTGAGCTGCATCAATTTGTGAGTTTGTATCCCCTGTGTGCTGTGTGCTCTGTGTGTTTTGAGCACATAAACCCCAAGCTAAGCTTAACAACCGAAGCCCAACCACCGGGCCTCGCACTCGCACAACCGAGCCCATAATCATAGTCGGGTTGATTGACCCCAATTTGGGCTCTGCACAAACTAAGTTTTGCATAACCTGGGCTTAACCTGTACAATAGACTAAGCCCCATCACCTGGACTGATCACAACCTACACTTTCAACTGGGCTGAGAACCACTAAGAACTGGGCTCTGCACGAAACTGAGCCCACTGTCCACTAGGCTTTGCACAACCAACCTCTGGGCTTTGCACACAAACCTGGGCTGTTAAACCAGCCAAACTACTGGGCTTTACTTCTGCCAACCCAAGCTAGGCTGTGCTGTTTTCACACAACCTGGGCTCAAAACCAAATTGAGCCAACAACCACTGGGCTGTGCAACAAAGCTGAAGCCCATTTACTGGGCTTTGTATTCCAAACTTTCAGCCCACATCAACTGAACCCATATACTGTTGGGCTGTTTAACATCACATGGGCTCTGCTCAAAACCAAACAGCTGTGCTGCACTTACTAGGCCGTGTACAAGCCTGAAACCCAAATAAACCAAATCAATCCCAACAAAACCAAACCAGCCCAACAAACCTAAGCCCACATAAACCAAATGAAACCCAATAAACCAAATACCCCCAAATAAACCAAAGCCCAGATAAACCAAAGCCCATTTTCATGTTCTATGTTTCTATACATTATCTTTTCATGTTCTATGTTTCTGTACATTATCTTTTGGGTTGACCCTCAACTCTTTCGATTGTTAGTAAATTTTTGTATATAATTCAGTAGGACATGTTAAATTTTTCTTTTCTTGAATCGGTTGAGTCTTCTTGTGCATATATTGTGCTAATCCGATATGATATGTTGGATTCTAGCTTTGATTAATGAAGCTCAACCTTGCTCCTGCCGACATCCGGTAATCTCTTCCCTTTTCTCTTATCAGCATAGTTCTCTCGGTATGTGACTGTTTAAATTTTTTCTATATGTAGACACATTGAGGACAATGTTTGATTTAGGTTTGGGGTGCATTTGCATATTTTTGCATATAGAGTTTTTATTCTTTTTAATCTTTTATTTTAAAAAAAAAAAAAAAAAAAAAAAAAAAAAAAAGTTCTAAAAATTCAAACTTTTTGCAAATAAAAACCTCCAACTTTTAGAGATTTTAGAGTCACTAGCATGCTTCTAGCTATGTTTAGATAGAGATTCTGACCGAAATAACAGAACTTAGAAGTACCGGAGAACACAATCGGGTTCCTTAGTTGATTAGAGCGTTAAAGTTGGATTTAACCATACCAGGAGGGCGAATTAGGTGTTTGTTAGATATTCGGTAGTAGAATTGTGATCACCCATAGTGGAGACTACCCATTTTACACCAAGTGAGGCACCAACCTTCAATTTTTGCAACTTTCTAGAAAAGTCATTTGTTAGAGTGTGTGTCACCGTACGTAAATTCGGGTAGGAATGGTGAGCTACCCAACTTCGCACCAATTTCAGCACTACTTTTGATCTCTTGAGTGCTAGTTTTTGTCAATCATGAGGGTGACGTCTAAAGATGAAAACTCCTTCTAAATACCGATTTGCGGTTAGCATCTCTCTCTCTCTCAATCAAAGATGACCCATAGAAACACATCATCGTCAGCAAACGGAGCATCATCAGAATATGGAAAGAAAAATTGATATAGTCCAAGGTTTACGTGCAACAAAACAAAGAAAAGAAAATAGGATGAGAATTAATAAAATTTATAAAATCAAGACAATACAAGTTGTGGAAAAATTGAGTGTTAAAGTCCTTTGTCCATGGAGTTAGTTGTTTCATTATTTGTATTTTTATTTTTATTTTCACTTATTGTAAACAAATCAAAAAAAAAAAAAATCAAAAAAAATCAAAAAAAATCAAAAAAATATTGTAGTTTATTTTTGCTACCACCATGGTAAAGAAGAATTTAAAAAGAAAAATCCAAACAACAAGGAATTTGAGTAGAAAAGTTAAAAATTGTCAAGTTTTGTGAAGTTTAGAAGTTCGTCATCAACATTTGAAGACCGAAGACCGAAGATTGAAGACGTTTCTATGGTTCTTATGAGAGAGTGATATTAATTGCCGATCGGGTGAGAAGTGAGTGAGTACTCCCACCCCTTGCTAATGGTTGATTTCCTTTCTTAGAGATCATCGAGAAAAGATTCTTTTTGTCCACACTTCGTGGAGTCTCAGATTTTTATTTCGGAAGGTTATCCTTCTTACCTACAACATGTGCAGGATTTCTCTCTTTATTCCCCGCCTGCACACATGAGAGACTAAAAAAGCGATCTTTTTGAGTGCAATTATCATAAAACCCTAATGGTGAGGCGTGAAGTCGAGACTTATGATCACAATCGAATCCGAATTCTTTCATATGGTATGGTTACTTCTCGCTCAGCACTTAAGGATGAGAATGCGTTATTCGATAGTTCTAACTTCTGTTACTAGCATGCAGAAACTCTATGTCCTCATAGCTCCTTGGATGCTTGAGACTCTTTTACACTCTGGAAGTTGGAGAAGGTTTTGTGGGTACACCTGCGGTAAACCCTCACGAGACTACAACTCGTCCACTAGGGACACCTAGGGGTTTAAAGGCTTAGTGCATACGCTAAATGCATTCGAGAGACCTACGACAGTGGTATAGTTAGGATTTCTTAATTTTTGTTTCACTTGAGGACAAGTAAAATTCAGGTTTGGGGGTATTTGATGAGTGCCAAATAGTGCATATTTATACACCTTTTTATTGGCATTTTACTCATCTTTGCGCTTAGAAATCATATATTATCCCAGATTCTGTGTTTTCTTTGTTTTCAAGAATAAATATTTGTATTAATTAATTTTGTGTTTTTAGGTACTAAATAAAGTCCGGAGAAATTGAGGAGCCAAAGAGCGAAGAATTGGAGTCGAGCATCTATGGAGCAGAAAGTCGAAGCCCGCGCGCGCAACAGTTGCAACCCAACAAGTAGCAACTCATCTACAAGACATGGGCCCAAGCTATCCATCTCCAGGCCCGTGACTCGGATCCGAGTCCATCATTCCCGAGCCGTTAAGATCTTCACTCGCCACATCCTACGCTCGCTCGGCCTTGCACATCAACGTTTGATGCTCTCGCTCAACAGCAGAATCACCAGCTTATATCCTGAGCCGTTCAGATCTCTATCAGCCACATCCTACGCTCGCTGAGGCCTCCTCATCGTCCGTCGCTGTACCTGCCTCACACCAAAGTTACCAACACCCTATACCCTAATCGAACAAGTCTATTCTCTTCCTCACTTTCTCTTTCTTCTCCTCTGCTCTCTCCGTCTCCATCACAGAGCGGAGCTCTGCTCCTCCACCGTCTTCACCCATACCACCACCAGAGCCACCCTCGCCACCAACTCCATCATCTCCCCGACACCCGACATCCACACCCTCTCTAGCTTCACTTATCTCTCGCCTAGCCTCTCTCGAAACCCTAGAGGCTATGTAAGAGATAATTGAGGCTAGGGTTTCTCTTACATCAAATCAAGAGCAAGGAGTCTCAGAACCACAGGAGTAGAGCCAACAGCAAATTCAGAGTATGGGTTAGAGTTTGTTCGAATTATTTTGCATTTAATTTTTACTTTAAATGAATTAGGGTTTGGTATTTGGGGATTTTCTTGCATGTATAAATAGCAGTGATGGGTGTTGATAGAAAGCATGCCTGGGCTAGCCAGTGCGTCAATTAGGATTCAATTAGGTTTAATTTTGTTCTTTGTTATTTTATTATGTTTTAATTAGTTTTGTTAAGGTTTCAATGAAACCCTAACTCCATGTTGTGTGTTTAAACTCTGTTGAACTATCTTGAATGATTAAAATTATAATTATGTCTTCAATTAGGGCATTCAATACTTTTCTCTCACAATGGATGTCTTGCATCCATTGTAGTTAGGTTACATGTTTTGAGTTTGCCACTGACTCATACTTTAGGCACAATAGCTAATTCCATTGACTAGTTGTACTTAATTAGACAACCGAGTGCTGGGGGTTAGCACTTTAGTCGATTAATTGAAGCATAGCATGGAGAAACCCTTAGATAGGTGGTGGATTTGACACCCTGCCCTTATCAGTCACAGGCCAAGAAAGCTTCAACTCAGTTGAGCACACAAAAGGAATTCAGAGGTGGATTTGCAGACCTTAGCACCCTTTACTATCACTGTCTATACCTTAGTTTAGGTTCATTTCGCTACATAACTCAGTAGTATCGGCAACAAAACCATTGTGTTACATTACCATCACCTGAATTCAGTTTAGTAAGCCCTTTGATCAATATAAGAGCACCACAAGTCCTTGTGGGATCGACCCGTACTTGCCGCGTCTCCGATAGACGCCGTGCACTTGCGGTTATCACAAGTAGACCTTAAAATATACACATCTATAGGCCTACCAATGACCGGTGAAAGGCATGGTAATTTATATTTCTTACAAGGAGATATAGTTTGTGGTGGAGCTATGGTTTCTCAATCAATTGATGAGAAACAGGTGGAGTCAACACGTTTATGGCATATACGTCTTGGGCATATGAGTGAGAAAGGTATGTATGTATGATGCGTGTCGTAACCACAACAAATTAATTAATACTTTACTACCTAATTAACAAGTAATATAGGGTAGTCAAGGTCGATCCCACGAGGAGCAAGAGATTCTAGTTGTAAAAATTGTCACGAAAGGGGGGTGTAAAAAGCAAAAGAAAATAAACAAAGCAATTAAAAGATAAAGTTGAAAGCAATAAGAGAGACGAGATCAAGGAATCCTTCTTCGTTGCAAAATAATGAATCAAGTTATGTTCTTTTCTACTTGTTATTAGTCACAGATTATCACCAACCGTAGGATAGCAGGTACGCTTAGCTAGCCCCAAAATCCCTAATTTCACTGAGTAACATGTCCGCTTAGTTATCAGATTCTATTCAAAAAAGAACCACCCTGAGGTTCGCTTACAAGATGTAATTCCTGAATGCATTAAGATTTATGAATTTAGGTTTAGTACTAGTAGTTAAACTCGGTTCGCTTGGTTCACTTTCTAGCGTTGTTTCTACACACAATTGCTCCACGGAATCCTCCGCAAGGTCTCGTGTTTGCTACTTATGTAAAGAGTCAAGAAACGATTACTTATCTCCTAACTTTCACTAGCATTAGATTAAACTAACAAATCAATTTAGCATGCATTCTAAACAATCTATCAATCAATCATGAATGTCTTTAAGATCATTTCTATTAGTAAAAACAAACGATAATCATGTGAAAAACTTCAAGATAGAATTGAAAACAAAAACTCAAATCATATTAAGAACTAGGAATTCATCCTCAATCAATAAAATTAACTACTCATGTTAAAGAGTTCACACAAAGAATAAGAAAAGAAAAGAATTGTGTGTAGAGATGTGTGTGTAAAAAAATGTGTCGAGAGGTGTAGAGAGGTATGTGTAGAAGTTGTAGAAAACTTCTCTATTTATAGGCTTCAATATTCTCCAAATCTTCTAAGGAATAGAATCCTTTTCCTTTAGCAATTCAATTTCCAATTCCAAGCTTTCTCAACTCTTCCACCTTCTCTTTCCAAATTTGAGTCCAATTCTCCATCCAATTCCTAGCCCAAGTCTTCACACCCATGAGAGAAGTCCATAGAAAATTCTGGAATTTTTGGCTCGCATTAGGAAAAGCGGGATTGTGGCGGTGAATCCGGCCGGAATTGTCGCCGTAGGTCACTGAAAATTTCGTCCGTCGTCGGGAGAATATTCGACGGAATATTCGTCGGTCCTCAGATTCAGAGATAACGGTCAAAAGTCAAACGTTAGTCAACGATCCAACTCGGTCAACGCCGAGTCAAAACGAGTCAATGATCCAACTTCACCTTGCACGTGCCATTACAACCTTGCATGGGCGAGATCTTGTGATGCACAATGATTGTGCTTCAGCCATGATGGCCGCCTTCCACCGTAACTTCTCTACTTCCAACTCTGTGCACGATCAATTCATCCACGTAATACAACCAAAACCCTTTTTATTATGCAGCTCCTTGTTACCTACTGACTCATCCATCTCGCTATTTCGCCTGAGAGCACAACCCATCTCAAATTACCCCGAATTTGCACTGGGTCCCCAACTTCACTTTGCGGCTTCAACATTTGCTTTTCAACATCTCAGACTCCATCTCTTGGTCGATCGTAACATCCATCCTGCAAACTCCATCTGAGCTTCCAGCAAACCTGTCCACTGCATTACATTATATCCTTGCCTTCAGTCCATCTTCATCAATACCTTCAGCTTCTTTTCAGTTATCTTCCTCTCAATTCCATACCCATTATATCATTCATCTCAGAAACATCAGACCACCTGCTCAGTTCTTCACTTCATCTTTCAACCACCATTAATTCGAGCCAGTCCTTCTGTGATACACATATTCATCTCAAACCCACCGTTAATCGACTATTATCTTCAACATACATTCCTCCATCATCCTCAATCGATAGTACCCACAAAATCACCGGAAACCCATCTTCGATTTTATTGTCGTTTCTTCCAGATCGAACCCAATCTTTGATTTTATCTCTGATTTCCTCTTCTCTGAATTAATTGCAGCATCGATTCTCGGCCTTTCTTCTCTTGGTTCTCAACAGCAGCAACCGCTGTTCTTCTCCCTCGATCTCTCGATTTGACGGAAATCCTTCACGAGCTTCCTCTCGATTTCACTCACAGCTAGTCGTCGCTTTTCTCCTCGATTTCTCACGAGAAGAGCATCTTGCTTTAAATTCAGGTGAAAGTAAATGTGAGAAATCGATTTTAGGGTTGAAATGATTTGGGTGGATATTTACACCCCAGGGATAGGTACCACCCTCTAAATGATAAGGGCCATCCTACTTGGAAATCCCCTTAACCTCTGCGGGCCTGGCTTTAGTACTCCTCCAAATTGGGTCGCCCCTTAACCTCAATTGGGCTCCATATATCAATCGCCTGTAAAATGACCTTTTTGCCCTTTTGGCTCAAATTGGGTGATTTCTTCTTCTTTTCCTCCGTGTGACTCTATAGTAGCTATAAAACTCAAAACAAGCGTAAAATACATAATTTACAAGAAAAATAGCAAAGAAAGCATAAACTACTAGATAGTAAATTAGGTGTATTCTACACCTATCAAATTCCCCCACACTTAGACTTTGCTAGTCCTCGAGCAAATCAAACTAAAAACTCACAACTTCAAAGCGTTCAAGCGTCACAAGCATCCAAAGAGTTATGAGGACATAGAGTTTCTGCATGCTAGTAATAAGAAGTTAGAAATACTAAAGAACATATTCTCATTCTTAAATGTTGAGTGAGAAATAACCACCCCATAATGAGAGACTGCGTGTTTGAGAAACGATCAATAAGCATTTCGCCTCGACTTCTGCCTCACCAAAAAGATTTTATGATAATTGCACTCAAAAAGACAGCTTTTTTATGGTTCTCACATGTGTGCAGGTAGGAATGAAGAGAGAAATCCTGCGACACGTTGAATGGTGGGAAGGACAACTTCCGAAGTATTTTTAAAAACCCACATCTTTTAATATTTTGAAAAACCATTTTTCTGACGATCTCTACGAAAGGAAATCAACCATTTATATTGAGGATGAGATTACTTACTCACCTTCACATCCGATCGCCAATTATGATAACACCACTCTCACGGCATCCAATAGAAACGTCTTCCGTTCCTCGTCTTTATCTTCTTCGTCTTCGTCTTCGGTTTCAACTATTGATGATAAACCCTCGAATTTCATAAATCCTTAACAATTTGTAACTCTTTTACCTTAAAATCCTTGTCGCTTGAAACTACCTTATAGATTTTCCTTCCCCACGGCTTATTAACAAAACAAATATTTCTCTTGTTTTTCTCTTTTTTTTTTTTTTTTTTTTTTTTTTTTTTTTTTTTTTTTTTTTTTTTTTTTTGAAACAAGATAAATTAAATACAAAATAAACCATGGCCGTGGAAGAAGTATTTTACCGCTTGATTTTTCACAACTTGTATCGTCTTGAAATCATAAACTTTCAAAAATTCTCACCTTTTAATTTTCTTCGCTTTCATGAATAAGTCTTCATACTTGTATGTGTAATTATGCTCATTGTATTGTAAGTCTTCAACATATATGTAAAATCCGCTCATTTGTATGTTGCTTTACTTGAATATGAAATTTGCTCTTTTTCTCGTTAGTTGCTTGTAAACCTTAAACTTTTCCAACTTTCCTTGTAGATTTTGATGTCGCTCCTTGTTGATGATGAGAGTGTTTCTATGGATCCGTTGTTGTCGAGAGAGAGAATGGTGCTAACTTTAAATCGAACTACAAGAAGGAAGCTTTCATCCATGGACGTCACCCTCATGATTGACAAAATTAGCACTCAAGAGATCAAAGAGTAGTGCTTCTATTGGTGGGAGGTTGGGTAGCTCACCATTCTACCCTAATTTACTTACGGTGACACACACTCAAAACGCTCTTTAGTAGATGGAAAATTTCTGGTCGGTGCCTCACATGATATGAATACGGGTAGTCTCCACTAATGATTGATCAGCAACTCTAATAATGCACTTCTCCCTGCACCAAATTCGCATCACCGGCATGATTAAATCCATTATTTAACACTCAAACAAGCAAGAAATCCGAATGTAGTTCTCTAACATTTCCAAGTTCAATTATGTCGGTCAAAATCTCTATGTAAACATACCTAGAAGTATGCTAGGGACTCTAAAATCTTTAAAAATTGAAGGTTTTAAGTAAAAACTTTTTTTTTTTTTTTTTTTTTTTTAATTTTTGTTTTAAAAACATGCTTAACCACTCCCCCACACTTAAACCTTACATTGTCCTCAATGTAATTGAATCCTCCTAGTAAAGTCAAGGTGGGAAATTTTAACATGATAAGGAACAAGAAAAAGAAATAACAAAAATAAAAAAGAATAAGAAATACAAAACCTATGGGTTGCCTCCCATTAAGCGCTTGTTTTAAAGTCGACGGCCCGACTTAGCTCTTGCAAAATTCATTCCCTATATACCAACAATCTGAAAATTTGAGGATCCACCCATAATACCTGTTTTGCAAACAATAACTCCATACAAATATTAGCACAAGAAAACAATAGTGATGTTATCGCTCGATAGAAATTTCCCCCACACTTATTCTCGTCCACACTCGGAAGTGTGTAAAGAACATAGAATTTGGGAATGTACATGTATTCCTCTTGGCAAACCTGCATGGTGTTAGAATCAAGTGTTTCCAATGGTGGATATCTAGAAACAAAATCATCCAAAAATACTTTCGAAGCACATACATTCAAACCAATAAGAGGTAACGGAGAAGAATCAATATGCAAAGGGTTAGAAAAACCTTGCACAATCTCTTGTATTATAGAATCCTCTTCATCCTTAAAAAATTCAAGTGAATCACTTACCTCTTGTATATCGTGGTCCTCTATTAAACCTTGCAACCATTCTTCGTCGTTTTCTACCTTAACCAAAGTCTCGCATCATTAAAATCATTGGCAAGTTCAATTGGGTCTTCCACAAAATCAATGAATGTGGTTTCATCCTCTATAATCATCTCTTCAACATTCTCATCATCGGAATCGGGCCATTCACTAAAATGATTTTCATCGGTATAGATTGTAAAATCTTCTTGTGCGGGTGTTACACCGTTTACAACAATAGGTAAGTCACACCCAATCTCCTCCTTTTGAATAGGTGAAGGATCGTTATTATGATCCGGAGTTGGAATAACTTCCTCATTGTCGGAACACTCATACACTTCCGCGGACTCCCATCTTTCCCTAAGAAATTTTTGCCAAGCAATAAATGCATCTTCCTCAAGCTCTTCCTTTTGAATAGGTGATTGATCATTATTAAGATCAAGGCTCGAGTAATCTACACTAGCGTCATCAAAAGTCTCCAAAGGTTTGTTAATTTGTTCGTATATTTTCTCCGAATTCCTTTGAATTTCTCGATGTGATTCTTGAAACTTTTGTTGAAGATCCTCAATCATGGCAGTCATCTTATCTGCAAAACTAGAGAATTTCTGATCATAAAAACTATCCTCCCATCCTCGTGATTGTCCACTTACATACCCGTCATAAGGTTATTGATATGTATGAGAATATCCATAAGGTTAGAGGAATTTGATCATAGCCAAAAGATTGGTTTTGATTGTATCCTAAGGATGGTTGGAAATTGTCATAATGTTGAGGTTGAAAACCGTATTGATTGTTGTAATATGCTTGCTCTCGTCCACCATACATGGAAAACCGGCACTCGAAATAAGATTCAAAAACTTAAGTTAGATACGGAATAGAATCCAACAAAGCAAGAATAAAGCAAAAAGAAAAAATAAAAACAACTAAAATCATCCATTTTGCTCCCGGCAACGGCGCCAAAATTTGATGCGTGTCGTAACCACAACAAATTAATTAATACTTTACTACCTAATTAACAAGTAATATAGGGTAGTCAAGGTCGATCCCACGAGGAGCAAGAGATTCTAGTTGTAAAAATTGTCGAAAAAGGGGGGGTGTAAAAAGCAAAAGAAAATAAACAAAGCAATTAAAAGATAAAGTTGAAAGCAATAAGAGAGACGAGATCAAGGAATCCTTCTTCGTTGCAAAATAATGAATCAAGTTATGTTCTTTTCTACTTGTTATTAGTCACAGATTATCACCAAGTAGGATAGCAGGTACGCTTAGCTAGCCCCAAAATCCCTAATTTCACTGCAAGTAACAGGTCCGCTTAGTTATCGATTCTATTCAAAAGAACCACACCTGAGGTTACAAACTTACAAGATGTAATTCCCTGAATGCATTAAGATTTATGAATTTAGGTTTAGTACTAGTAGTTAAACTCGGTTCGCTTGGTTCACTTTCTAGCGTTGTTTCTACACACAATTGCTCCACGGAATCCCTCCGCAAGGTCTCGTGTTTGCTACTTATGTAAAGAGTCAAGAAACGATTACTTATCTCCTAACTTTCACTAGCATTAGATTAAACTAACAAATCAATTTAGCATGCATTCTAAACAATCTATCAATCAATCATGAATGTCTTTAAGATCATTTCTATTAGTAAAAACAAACGATAATCATGTGAAAAACTTCAAGATAGAATTAAAAACAAAAGCTCAAATCATATTAAGAACTAGGAATTCATCCTCAATCAATAAAATTAACTACTCATGTTAAAGAGTTCACACAAAGAATAAGAAAAGAAAAGAATTGTGTGTAGAGATGTGTGTGTGTAAAAGATGTGTAGAGAGGTGTGTAGAAGTTGTAGAAAACTTCTCTATTTATAGGCTTCAATATTCTCCAAATCTTCTAAGGAATAGAATCCTTTTCCTTTAGCAATTCAATTTCCAATTCCAAGCTTTTCTCAACTCTTCCACCTTCTCTTTCCAAATTTGAGTCCAATTCTCCATCCAATTCCTAGCCCAAGTCTTCACACCCATGAGAGAAGTCCATAGAAAATTCTGGAATTTTTGGCTCGCAGTAAAAGCTGGGATTGTGGCGAGAATCCCGCCGGAAATTGTCGCCGCTTTGGTCACCTGAAAATTTCGTCCGTCGTCGGGAGAATATTCGACGGAATATTCCGTCAGTCCTCCGTTAGAGATAACGGTCAAAAGTCAAACGTTAGTCAACGATCCAACTCGGGTCAACTGCCGAGTCAAAACGAGTCAATGATCCAACTCAGCCTTGCACAGGCCATTACAACCTTGCACAGGCCAGATACTGTGATGCACAATGATTGTGCTTCAGCCATGATGGCTGCCTTCCCTGTAACTTCTCTACTTCCAACTCCAGGCACAGTCAATTCATCCACAGAATACAACCAAAACCCTTTTTATTATGCAGCTCCTTGTTACCTACAGCTCATCCATCTGCTATTTCAGCTTGAGCACAACCCATCTCAAATTACCCTGAATTTGCACAGTCCCAACTTCACTTTGCAGCTTCAACAGCTGCTTTTCAACATCTGTAGCTCCATCTCTTGGCCGATCACAACATCCATCCTGCAACCTCCATCTGAGCTTCCAGCAAACCTGTCCACTGCATTACATTATATCCTTGCCTTCAGTCCATCTTCATCAATACCTTCAGCTTCTTTTCAGTTATCTTCCTCTCAATTCCATACCCATTATATCATTCATCTCAGAAACATCAGACCACCTGCTCAGTTCTTCACTTCATCTTTCAACCACCATTAATTCGAGCCAGTCCTTCTGTGATACACATATTCATCTCAAACCCACCGTTAATCGACTATTATCTTCAACATACATTCCTCCATCATCCTCAATCGATAGTACCCACAAAATCACCTAGGAAACCCATCTTCGATTTTATTGTCGTTTCTTCCGAGATCGAACCCAATCTTTGATTTTATCTACGATTTCCTCTTCTCCGAATTAATCAAAGCATCGATTCTCGGCCTTTCTTCTCTTGGTTCTCCATGGCCGACGTATTGTTCTTCTCCCTCGATCTCTCGATTTGACGGAAATCCTTCACGAGCTTCCTCTCGATTTCACTCAGCAGCAGTCGCTGCTTTTCTCCCTCGATTTCTCACAGCAGCAGATACTGCTTTAAATTCAGGTGAAAGTAAATGTGAGAAATCGATTTTAGGGTTGAAATGATTTGGGTGGATATTTACACCCCGTGGATAGAGTACCACCCTCTAAATGATAAGGGCCATCCTACTTGAAATCCCCTTAACCTCTCAAGGCCCGGCTTTAGTACTCCTCCAAATTGGGTCGCCCTTAACCTCAATTGGGCTCCATATATCAATCGCTTTGTAAAATGACCTTTTTGCCCTTTTGGCTCAAATTGGGTGATTTCTTCTTCTTTTCCTCCGTGTGACTCTATAGTAGCTATAAAACTCAAAACAAGCGTAAAATACATAATTTACAAGAAAAATAGCAAAGAAAGCATAAACTACTAGATAGTAAATTAGGTGTATTCTACACCTATCAATGTATTGAGTAGTAAAGGCTTGCTTGGTGGTGAGAAGACTTGCAAGCTTGATTTTTGTGAGAATTGTATCTTCGGGAAGCAATGTAGGAGCAGTTTTGGTACCGCTGTACACCACACGCATGGTATGTTAGATTGCATCCATTCAGATGCTTGGGGTCCCTCTCGCACAGTTTCTAAGGTATATGCTAGGTAGTTTGTGACCTTTATCGATGACTTTTTGAGGAGGGTTTGGTTTTACATCATGAAGCATAAGAATGAAGTCACTAAGGTGTTTAAGAATTGGAAGACCCTGGTAGAGAAACAACTTGGTCGTGTGGTTAAGAAGATACGTTAGATAATGGCGGTGAATACATCGAAGACCGACTAAAGGAGTTTTGTGAAGAACAAGGTATCGGTAGGTACTTCACAGTCAAGGGTACAAAACAACAAAATGAAGTAGCGGAGAGAATGAATCAAACGTTACTTGAGAGAGCACGGTGCATGTTTTCAAACGCAAGTTTATACAAGATTTGGTGGGCTGAAGCAGTTAGTACAGCATGCTATTTAGTGAATCGATCACCATCAATAGCTATTAAGTGTAAGTGGAGGTATGGCCTGGTAATCCTGTGAACTATTCTAATTTGAAAGTGTTTGGTTGTCCAGCCTATTTTCATGTTAAATAAGATAAGTTGGGTGTTAGGGCTAAGAAAATAATTTTCTTAGGTTACCCATTAGGTGTGAAAGGATATCGTCTATGGTGTCCAAAATTGAATAAGTTCATAATTAGTCGTGATGTGACCTTTAATGAGAAAGCGATTATTGATTCAAAGAAGTTCACGGGTTGGGACTCTCAAATTGAAAGTGAGAGTAATAACGGTGTTGAAGATGATTCGATGCAGGTGGAGCAAAGAGTTCCTAGTTCATTTAATATTGAAGAAGAAATGGAAACTCTTGTAAAAAATGAAGTTGAGTTTGAGGTTCCTGGTGAGGAATCTACACAACAACAAGTTGAGAATATTCCTTCCTTGACGTCTCAATGTAAGAGACATGCACCAGTCCATTATGGTTTTGATGAGTATGCGTCTTACACATTATCTGTTTTTGAGGATGAGACGTTTACCTTTGAGGAGGCAATGAGTAGTACTTATGCCATTGAGTGGAAAACATCCATGGATGAGGAGATGAAGTCTCTTCACAAGAATCACACTTGGGAACTTGTTAAGTTTCCTAAGGGACGAAAGAAGATTGGGTGCAAGTGGGTCTATACGGTAATTAAATGATGGAATTCCAGATTCCAAGGGTATCGTTAGTGGTGTACGATACAAAGCAAGGTTAGTGGCTAAGGGATATGCACAAAGGGAAGGTGTGGATTATAATGAAGTTTTCTCTCTGATTGTTAAATACACTTCTATTCGAGCCCTTTTAGCATTCGTAGCACAGTTTTACTTAGAGCTCGATCGATTAGATGTCAAGACAGCTTCCTTGCATGGAGATTTGAAGGAAGACATATATATGTCACAATCCATTGGTTATGAAGTTGATGGTAAGGAAGATTATGTGTGTTGACTTGAGAAAACATTATATGGTTTGAAGCAATCACTAAGACAATGGTAGAAGAGGTTTGATATGTTTATGTTGCAGCAAAAGTATACTCGTAGTGAATACGATCAGTGTGTGTACTTTAAGAAGTTTCTAGATGAAAGTTTTGTTTATCTTTTACTCTATGTGGATGACATGCTCATAGATGCCAAGAGCAAGTCAGAAATTAATGTTTTGAAAAAACAGTTGAGTTTAGAGTTTGAGATGAAGAATTTGGGTCTGACCAAGAAGATTTTGGGTATGGAGATTAATCGAGATAGGTCAAAGTGGAAGTTATGTCTCACTCATAAATCCTATCTCGAGAAGGTTCTTCATCAATTTGGAATGCATAACTCCAAAGCTATTAGTGTTCCAATACCGCCTACAGTTAAGCTATCAAAACAGTTGTGTCCCACTACAACTATGGAGAAGGAGTTTATGTCAAAGGTTTCCTATGCTAATGCGGTAGGTTCTTTGATGTATGCTATGGTTTGTACTCGCCCAGATATTGCATAAGTAGTTGGTTTAGTTAGTCGGTGTATGGCTAACCCTGGGAGAGCACATTGGTATGTGGTGAAGGGAATTTTGAGATATCTTAATGGGACCTTGGATATTGGTCAAGTGTTTGAGAAGGAGTAGAGTTTGAAGTTCTGTGGATTTGTTGATTCAGATTATGCAGGTGATAGAGGTAAATGTCGTTCTACTTCGGGGTATTGCTTTACATTGAGTGGAGGACTTATCAGTTGGAGGTCTATGTTACAATAAATTATAGCTTTGTCTATTACGGAGGCAGAGTATATTGCTGTGGCAGAGGCTGTTAAAGAAGCATTGTGGCTTCGTGATTTAGTTGAAGACTTGGGGATTATACAACGGAGTATTATTGTGAACTGTGATAGTCAAAGTGTTATTCATTTAGCTAAGAACCAAGTTTTTCATGCACGCACCAAGCATATTGATGTTCGTTATCATAAGGTACGAGAAGTGGTTGATAACGGATTAGTACAAATATTGAAGGTTGACACTGAAGATATATAATCCAGCAGATATGTTGAGAAAAGTCGTTCCAAAGTTCAAGTTTGAGAAGTGTCTCAGCTTGATCAATGATGCTCGTTGTTGAGTCCCTAGGGGCATTTGAGGCTACGATTAACTTGTTTTGAAGATCAAATCAGTTTGTCCGAAACATCGACAAGATGCAGAATTGTTAGAAGTTTTCAATGTTTTAGGAATGTTCTAGAATTTTCTAGAATCGTTTAGGTGTTTCCTTATTTTGGTATAGCTATAGATTTCCTGATTTAGTTAAACTCAAGGTTTCCTTTCTTAGCTATGTTTAGGTTTGCTAGGATAACTCATATTACTTGGAAGACAAGTTTGTAACCTATATAAATAGGCGTACAAGTCTTAGAGAAATATACACAACACAATTTTCAGAAGAGTTCTCATAAGAGAATTTTAGGGTTTGGAACGTTTTGTTCATAGAGAATTGTTTGGGGTTTGTGAACAACATTCTGCTGGTCACAGTTTGTTGATTGATTCATTAATAGTTAAGGTTTAATTCTCTGTAATTTGTTCTATAATAAGAGTTGATCATAGTCGTTTGTGGACGTAGGCATATTTCCGAACCACGTTAAATCTTGTGTCTTTGTTTCTCTTTCGTGCATCTTGTTTTTGTTTTCTTTAGTTCTACGTGATCCAAAGAACCAGTGTCTTGTGAAGAGATTTATTCTAAGATCTTAATCCTAACCGTTTGAACCAATGATGTGAAACGTGGTAGTTATTGAGTGAGTCCACCACCTTGACATGTAAAAGTAGTCATGAGGAGTGTAGGAGAGAACACGTAGTCATCTCAGCAACTAAACATGTGTTGTTGGTCATATATGTACGACCTACATGTAAAGAAATATTTCGATCAATCACACACAAGATAGATTACAGGTGGGTCATGAGTGGCAAGTCAAGTTTAATAAAAATATGGCTTGTCATGAGAAGTACTTAAAGACCCCACATGGCACTCTTACATTATTAAGTTATTAAGCATATTCGATACATGAAAAATATCGTTTGTAAGTAAACAACTCAAGAGTGCTCGATACACGTAGAGTACTATTTACAAGCAAGCAGCTCAAAAGGTATTCGATACAAGTAAAGAATCGTTTATACCTTCTCGTACAAATCAGACAGCCATGGTCGTGGACCCATTGATTAAGGGTCACCACACTTTTGAAAGTGTGGTTTAGTTATGGCTTAGGTTTAGTAACGCCGCTTTGCAGCGCTTATAAGCTTTGTTGTCAGTTCAAATAGTTTGTAACACAAAACCGCAACGTTTAAGTGTTGCAGGGAAGTTCAAAACTTCGTAACACTTTTGCAACGCTAATTGTTAACGTATTTTTAAACGTTTGGCACATGCGACTCACATGGTCAGTCACTTCTGTAGTTTACACGTTTAGGAAAGCTTGACTAGCCTCTTTGGTCGGTCACTAGAAATGGCACAAGCAAGCTTTGGACGACCGGATTGGTCGATTGGGAAGAGGGATGACAGGTAGCCACCGTGAGACCTGAATGGTCGATCATGGTAGAAGCTAGACTAGTTAGATTGGACAGCCAAGTTGAGTGGTCAAGATCATTCCGCGACTGACCTGGGCAGTCATGATATCACCTAAACAGATTTTTAGGCAGCTCAGCTGGCCTACTTTGGCCGGTAACTGGGAGCGGAGCAGGTAGGCTATAAACGACTTGATTGGTCGATTAGGAAGATGGATGACATGTAGCTTTTGTGAGACCTGATTGGTCGATCACATGAGGCATAAAGCATGTCAATTTGGTCATCCAAGTAGCACGGACAGATCCCTTCCGTGACTGACCTGTCACGGTTTTAACCTTAATTCACAATTTCGTCAATTTCAACCCTACTTAGTGTTTTATACTAACATGACAAGGGAAGGATTGATTTCTTGCTTGGATAGGCTTAGTCTCGACCAATAGGAATCGAGATATCATGCTTGTGCCAATTTTAGGGCAAAATAATTAAATTTTGTGTGTCGGCACAAAATTAGGAAAAATAAGCAAATTTTGTGTATTCACACAAAATTGAATAAATTTAAGCAAATTTTGTGTGTTAACACAAAATCGTTAAATTTATTATTCTTTCAAGTAGCATGGTGACTACCTGGTCCTGCTGGCACAGCTATGATGCTCCTGATCTGGTATCCTTATGCATAACTTATCAGACACTTCAGTGAATCCATGTTACTCAGCTGAGAATGAACATGGATGCCACGTCAGTATTAAGAGTTCAGCTGAGGAACACAACATTAAATAAATACTCATTAGGCTCTACACTAGTGAGCAACTCATCTAGGAGTTTGAGTTTCAATGTGGTAAAATCATAGAACACTTGGGAGTAGTGCAACATGCACCAAATTTATTCTAATAATTTTACACATGTAGATACTGAGTTGTACAGTAAATATAAATTATATATGTATACATATATTTTCTGAACTCAGCCGGGTGAATCTCATAAATATAGATGTACAGAAAAAGAGCATAGGCACTCCCCAAGTTTTTAATACATCCTAAATTCCTTATGGAACGAAGATACATCAAAGTTCGGTATTTCGAATACTGGAGCATAGAATTTTATAGTTTTCGCCCTAAGGTAAAAATAACCATCACCAGTTCGAACAATGAGAAGGTGTACCACAACACAATAGACCAAGAAGTACCATAACATACGTTACGAAGTTCCCATTTGTCTATAAATACTAGTTCACGTAGAAGGAGACGAACATGCGTTTTGAGAGTTATTTTTCCCGTAAAATAGGATATTAGTAAGAAGAGAGTGAAGTAATGAAATATGTATACTTGTAAGCTTAAGTAAAAGGGTAAGACCGTAAGAAATACTAATACAATGATACTTTTTAACCATGGATGTAGGTCTTTAATGGACGAACCATGTTAAACACTTGTGTTCATATTTATTTTTATGTCTTTCAATCTTGTTGTTTGATCTTGCTTGTATGATTTGTTCTTATAAGTCGTTAGACCTTCATGGGTGTAGCGTGCAGATTTTATACAACTACATAAGCGAACATGTAAGAGGACAGTGGTCTCACTCTCGACTCGACCCTCCCATATGCATGTTATGCTACGTCTGCCATTAGGATTAATAGTAAAAAAAATTATGCTACCTCTGCCTTTAGGATTAATAGTAAAAGAAAATCTCAGATTCCAGGGAAGAAAACAATACACCGCTTATAAAATTTAAAACACGCTACAATCTCAAAAGATTTTCGTATAACCTTGTGCAGAAGAGGGCACAAAATTTCTGACACATATCGCATCAATAAGATAGAGCCAAGAAGCATTATTGAACCAATTTGGCACCTGTGTAAAATATATGAAATCTGAGAGATTCCATAAAGTATTCAGTACCGAAATTCGGACTTTGAAATGTATGTGTTGTAGCATAGTACGGCTCTTCATGATCAAGTAATTAGGATTGACTGAGGTAAGAATTAAGAAAGTAATATTTTCTAGCTAGACAACGATAAAAACTACTTAGATATGCTTTGATCAGTTAAGTGGTGTGGTGATGTTTTAGAACAGTCATCAGTTAAGTGGTGTAGTGATGTTTTAGAACAGTCGTGATAGTAGTACCCACCTTGATTTTAACTAAAGCGATGTAATATGAACATTATAGCAACTTTTGGAACTATATATATTGATCCTTCCTTTTAATCTGGTTCATTTACTTGTTTTCTGTTTTGAAACCATATAAACATAACTAAGCTCAACTGGTGTCTGGTAATGATGGTGCCTTGTTTCATTACCAATCATTTCACGATCACCAGTTCATACTGACTAACCGAACCCAGACCCAGTTTCTCCTGAATTTATTGACCCATGTCTGGTAATGATGCACCTGAAAACTACACTAAACTGAGAATTTCAAAATATACTGATTAACATTACTTTCCATTAACTGAATGACTTAATGTAATACTTCTGCTGAGAGCTAGGTAACTATATTTTGCTATGATAATTCATTTGAAACTTTGAGTGTGTTGCATGTGCTTCCAAAGCTAGATAAAGATTGGTTTTCGTTAATCAAGATTATGCTCTAATTAATGAATAATAATTAGATTAAAAAATTGCTAATCAATGGAGGGAACAATAAATTGTGATTTCCAATTCACAAATATAATACATTTTCTAGTTAAGATTCCAATTAACAATTTAAATTAGAGATTAGCCGTTGGCTGGTCGCTGGTAGTTGTACTTATGCGATGATGTCGAATCTCTCTGATTTATTTCTAAAAGATTTACTTTATAGACTTTTCTGTGAGATGTTTACTGAGTTAAACTGACAAATTTCTACTTTAAACAAGGAAATCGACAAATATTAGTTGAGGTATATTCCTTAAGACGTTCTTAGTTCATAATTAACCGCACTTAAGGTTCAATGTCTTAAGGTTCAATGTACATGAAATTGGCTATACCTACACAATTAAGAACTCTTTTTCCTTCAATCGAGACATCATTAAGAACTCTTAAAATCTTTCAGTCATAAAAGAAAAAATTCCGTCTGTAATTAGCATAAGAGAACTAGTTTGTTTTTTTTTTTTGTAACAGAGAACCGAAGAATGAAGAAAGAAAAACGAGTAACAAGCACTATGACATCGTATTCGAAGATGTCCTCTACAGACATTCCAGCCTTATTCAGTTTTTGATATCTCGTGGATAACCCTTTAGTCGCGAGCTAGTTTTCAAGGAGTTTGCCACATAGGCTTCAACTCTCTCGAAAACATACTCCGGTTTCTTTTGGACCAAAACATTCAAGCTAGTCACGTTTAAGCACCATGATGTCTGAGTCAAATGAACCGAGCAAACCAAAAAACTTCAGAAAGAAAATCCTAAGTAAAGCGTCGACATAATAGCTCAAGGCAATAGCATAACTAAGAAAACAATTATACATATATGCGTGTATCCCTCAATGGACATTAGTTCATACCTAAAGTTTTTTTGTTTTTTTTTCTATAGGTTGTATGCGGTGCAGGGAGCATAAGTTATGGCAACCATTGTGGGTATCCCGAGATCAGCTAAATCCATACAAAAGTACTACACGATCCCTGTATATATACATATATGGATGGAACTGCAAATCATACTTACTATATCCCTGCTCTAACCGATATAATGCTGGGCGTTGTACTTCTCCATTTGCGCAGTCTAACATCTGAACAGAGCAGTATATCTTACTGACGGGTTAGTAGTGGATCTATCTAGGAATACACTTAACTCAGAAATAAATGCTCCAGTAGTGTGTTTGCCAGATCTAATTGATCTCTCACTCCATGGATCAAATGCTACAGTGTGGGCATCCATTTGATAACAATTAGGAAAAGATTCCCGCCTTCAAATCAGCTAGCGGTAGACACGAAAATATTGAATCTTGTTCCATGGGTTCTTGTTTGCGTTTTAAGTTGTTTATAATTGCATATGTGGGTCTAGACGTCATGTCTAGTGTCATGTATTGCATTGAGTTGCATACTTATTAATCAAATTCCGAATTCCAAATAAATTTGAATGATCTTTACTTATTAAAAAGAAGAAATAAAAGAACCCTAATCTTAGTATTTTTATTAAGAAGTGAGATTCAAATAAGAGAGAAAAAGTGAAAAAAAGAATACCTTACCTTGTTCTTAATAAGTGAGAGCTTGACAAGTGAAAATTGGATTGGTATGAGTCCTTGAAAATTTAGCCGGTTATCGCTGATGCAGCATCATCAAGATTCTCAAACCAAGAAAACAGAGGCAATAATTACATCGCCACCGTTGATTTCATTGCATGTGAATCTTGATGATGCCACAGCTGCAAACAACAACTGTCAATCGCCAGACCAGATTCCGCCATCAATCAAATATCCCATGCACAACCTTTTCTTCTTCCAATATCATTTACCAGCGATGAATTCTAATAGAGGTGTTTTGATGATTCACGATCTCCTCAACTCAAACCCTAATTAATTAGCTCAGCACTTGGTTTTTAGGTTTCTAAGGTAAGTGGCCCTGAATCTTCCGGTTAAATACCGGTCAAAATCACCAACCTGTATCAGATTCTGGCATCTAATAAAGCAGATCGATCTTACGAGTAAAAACTTGTATGGAGATACTATAGACGGACACCACTCAAAACTGTTCTACAAATGAGTATACTGAACGGAACACTCCTACATAACCTAGAAAAGTGAACACAGAAAGAGAGAGTACTGTTTAGGTTTGGAGAGATGAGTTCGTATTTATATAGAAAAAGATGTGTCGAAGAAGCTGACAATCTTATTTTCGTTAGGGTTTTCCTGGCTCATTAGTTTGTTTAGTAATTTATTGATAAAGTTCTTCTTAGATGAAAGCTTTTTCACTCGAAGATGCCTAGCTGTAATACTATTACAAACTTACCATAGTATTATTACCTGCCAAAAAAAGGATAGTCAATAAGGATTCCTGGAGACTTTGGGAGAGATACAGAATCTAGACTCATTCTAAGAGTCCAAGGGATTATCTGTTATTGGATGTAATTTTAAAATTATGGGTTTGGATTTTTGAGAAATTTTAAGTTTCCAAACAGATTTGAGAGAAGTCTCTACAAAATAGGTGATATTTTGAGAGACTATTCCAATTAAAAAGTTTTTATTTTTTTTTAAACGAATGCGGAAAAAAAAAATGTAAAATCATTAAGAAAATGATAACACTTTACAAGGAAAAGAAAATGACATATTTTTGTATCGTCCTAAAACATGCAAAAAGTTATCATCGCTGAATTTTCCATCAAAAATAAATTACTATCAAATTTGTAGATGACAATAAAATATAGCATCTACCAAAAGAACTAACAGCTGAAAAGCAATGCAGCTGCAATATGAAGTAAGACTCAAGGTCAGATGTTGAAGACCCAAACCACGGGTCGTCAAATAGGATAGAGGAACGAAAATAGACGCGGAAGACCTAAGTCCAATATCGGAAGGTGGGAAGAACCTTGAAGCTGTCAGCCAAGTCAAGATCTGGAAAGCATCGAGATAGTCATAACGAAGAACTGTCCGAGGTCCGAACAAGTGCAAGGAGGGACAACTATTTGGGTCTCAACTGTCACGTGCATACAACTGAGATGTAATTTAGTTACATGTTATTCCCATGTTTATACAATGTACATATGGCCAGAAAGGCTGATACTATAAAGAAGAACATTTCATTAATAGAATTCATACTTCGAATATTTCTCTTTCCTCCCTGATTCTCTTCTAACCGCCTAACCCTTTAACCGACTTAGAAGATAATCATAAATCCTAACTTTACATCATCGGAAACGCGATTACAGATCAAAGGTTATAGTGATAACCCAAGGTTGTATTCTCATATTAAGAACTACGATCGAAATATTGTGAAGGTATGCTTCTCTTTAGAGTAATTAATTAAAAAAAAATTAGTTTTTAATCCCTTTGTATCAAAAAGATATGCTTATTTGGTTTTACACAAGAATTAAAAAAACCAATCATTTGAGCTATTTTGCATGTTTTTTTCTAACTTATCCTTAAGAAAAAAGTGGTCAGAAATAAGAGAGAGAGAAATGGTTCCAAATTTTGTTAAAAGTGAGTGTGGTCCCCTAATGTCGGCAAAGTAGTAATCTTAGAACATTTAACTTTCGTTCTATAGAAACAAGCCTATTTTTTTGACATATCCATTTATGGACACCTTGGCTATCTTTTTTGAAATGGTTAAAATATTATTTATTTATTTTGTAGTCAAAATTGTTTTTATTCTATAATAATATGTGAAAGGTCTCTACAAATCAATGAGATTAGTCTATACAAGTCTCTGAAGAAATTCACTGAAAGTTTCTCAAAGTTAATGAACTTGTTGTAAAGACTCTCTTAGATTCTCTTAAACGACAAGTTTCTCTAAATCTCTAGGAATCCCAATTGACTACCTCCTTGTAAATCTTTAAACTTAATTCTTATTTTAAATTCAATTTAGGTGTTTTATAATGAACCGTAAAAAAAACGTATACCCAAAAAGGATAATAGTGAACCTTTTTTGGGAATAATGAGTCCTAACTGAATGCCAAGAGACCGGAAACCCACCATAAAAGTTTTTGATGCGAAAGATGACTTTGTTGATGGTTATTTTGGCCTGTCCATCAAGTCTTTTTGTTCAACATTTCTTAATTGATTTTTAATTTAAAGTGGGAATTTTATAAACACCCCTACTATCCATGGGTACTGCACAAATACCCTTAAGAGCCTTTATAAATACCCCCAATGGCATAACTGAAATTACGAACAAAAAAATAAATCACATAATCTCGTTTTTAACCTTTATATCTTATACTTCAGTTTCTTTCTTCATTTCTCACTCGAGAAGAACTTTCATCTCCATCACTGCCACCACCACCACCACCACCATTTCCATCTCCGTCTCCGTCTCCACCACAACCAGCGCCACCAACACCACAATCGTCTCCGTCGACATCATCACCATCTCAGTGATTTATCACGTGTCTCTCTTCTCTTTCTCTCCGGCAATCACCACCACCAACAACAACACCCCCATCGATCCCACCTCCAATTCCACCACCACCTCAAAATACACCAATTTCATCACCACATCCATCAACAATTCTCTCTTTTTGTCACCTATTTGAGAATCAAATCCCGAAATCATCAGAAGAAGCGGTCCATCTTCTTATTCTTCGTTGAAGATTCAGGTGAGATCCCAATTTTAGGTTTTGATTTCTAGTATTGATCTCATTTTAAACTAAATTTCAGATAATAAACAATTTAAATTTATGCTTAATTCGAAGTGAGATTGAGATTGGTTTTTTGGTTTCGTTTAATTCTTGAGATCGAGATTTGATTTTGAATGAAGAATTCGGTGTCGATCGAGAAAGATACATCAGTCATGGGTACTTGTTGAGTTTGATTATTGTGTAACCAAGAAATTAGAGAAAGCATAGAAGAATCAGGAATTTGATTTACATAAAATGGAGAAATTGAAGTTCTCTAATGAAGCAATTAAAAGTTACTTATTTGTACCATGAGTAAAATTGCCACATATAGGGCCAAAATGTCGATTCGATCACAGGCCTTTGTTAATCATCATCCAAGCCGCCACTTCCATCATCAAGCCCGCTAACTACCAACCCACCAGCCTGCCCAGTATTACAATGACTGATCAATGGTCAAAGTCAACGCTCGGTCAACGATCAAAGTCAACCGTTGGTCAGCTGTCAAAGTCAGGTTTCACGTCGCACCTTTAACCAATTTCCAGCCAAGTACTCTGCCGCACTGCCAACCAGTTTCTAGCCATGCTGCCACATGTGCTTCTAACCAGATTCCAGCCATGTTGCCGAGATGTTTTGTCGCCCGATCTCCATCCATCTTTGGCCCATTATGCTCGTCAACCATCAATCCGATCCCGCCGCCAAAGATGCGTAATTAATTCAGGAGGCATGCAAAGACAGTTTCATGCGAATTAATTCAGGAGGCATGCAAAAACAGTTTCATGCGAATTAATTCAGGAAGCATGCAAAGAGCAGTTTCATGCAGAATTTAACAGGGAGGCATGAATGAGCAGTTAATGCCATTTAAGTTTATATTGAAATTAGGTATTAAACTGTATAAATAGGGAGGAGCAGAAATCATTAAAGGGGGGGAAAAGAGATAAAAAATAGACTGTAATTCTATTATCAATAAAACACCACCCCCAAGGGGATTCACCCGTGGATGTAGGCAAACCATGCCGAACCACGTAAAACCTGTGTCTCTTTTATTTGTTCTTCAATTCGTCTCCAACCCTAAATACACACCTCAATCGTGTTTCGTGCCCAAAAGTAATTTTGGGTACAAACATTGGCGCCAACTAAGGGGAATTACGAGAAAAGGAACCGTGTTTTCCCATTGAGAAAAGTAGTACAGAAAGCTTCAAAATCGTGTTCATGTGAAAGCAGTTTGAACGCTGTCAAAAAATTACTACTTTAGTCCAGTTAATTGATAGGTGTTTAAAACACCTTGATATTTATCTATTGTTTATGCTTTCTTTGCGAGTTTTCTTGTAAATTGTGTATCTTATGATTACTTTTGAGTTTATCAGGTACAATGGAGTCATTTGGAGTAAAAAGAAAAGAAATCATCTATTTTGAGCAAGAAGGGAAAAAGCGTCATCTCATATGCAATTGCTACTGGGAGCGGAGCCCAGACAAGCCAACCATTGCAGCTTAGTCTAGAGAAGCAAGGAAAAGACATCGTTGGTTGGCCCGTATCCTCTTTATGGGTGCCTAGAATCATTTTGGGAACCCCCTATCTACTTCACTTGAGTGGGTATAGACATTTTCATTTCCTACAATAACCCTAAAAGTTAGAGAAGAATTATTCTATGTTATTACAATACCTGAATTCAAGAATAGAAGCGGAGGCGCTGTTAATGCTCAGGTCGAGAAAATTGAGAATAGATTTGAGCAGTGGGTTTGATTCTGGAGAAGATGTTCATGAGGTGCTGGATTTGTTAAATTATGAGTAGGGTTCGATTTGAGATGGGTTTGATTGCTTCTGGTGCTTGAGGTGTAATTACAGATGAACTGAAGGTTAGGGGTTTGATTTGGAGTTCACGGTGAGATGGGTTGAATTAGAAGATAGAGGAGTTAACATTGCAGGGAGATATGATGTTGCTGTAGAATGGATAATGGAAGAGATGGTGCAGATGGATTCACTGTTGACAACTAATGAGTTCGATGATGTTGATATGATATGGAGCTGGTATTCACGGAAAAATCCGAGAAAAAGAAGAGAAAGAAGAGATGAAGAAATTCTGCTGCTGTGATAAATGTTGTAATGGGGATCTGATCAAATTTGGGTTCGACGTTTCCTGAAGATGATTGAATGGGTTGAGTTAATTTTGAGGTTTGGCAGCAGATTTGGCATGAATTCTGTCGTTCGAAACAGGGAAGAAGCATAAGATGATGTTGCTGTTGGTTGAGAGAAATCTAGGATTTGGTAATTGAATATGAGATGAGCAGCTGCTGCTATTGAGTTTGAAAAGAGGAGGAGGAATTAAATGGGGGTCTTCATATTCAGATGAAGAAAAGCTTCTGAGATGGAAGACCACTCGTGGTGCCGTTTCAGATGGGTTCGAATTGAGAGATGATTAAGCTTGTGACAGTGAGTTGAAAATGAGAAGAACAAATTGATGTTGCTGTTGTTTATGTGTTGGTTGCTGTTACATGAAAGTGGGTTAATGCCAGAGCTAGGTTAGATGTATGTTAAGAGCATAATTGGGAAGAACAACAGATGTAGTTGCAGCTGCTGATATGGAATGGTAGTGGTCTGGTAATGGTATTGAGGGTGCTTGTGGTGTTGAACCTAACTTACAGGAGGTTGGATTGAGATGCTGATGCTGCTGGAGGCTACAACCAATGGTTGAGGTGCTGCTGCTTTGTGATTTAGATGGAATCTGAGAATGGCATTAGTTGTGGATGATATGGGGCTGTGATGGATGAGAAGACCTTGCTGCTGTATGAACCTGAGGTGGAGATAAAACTGTAATTGGCAGGGAGGTGATGAAAGAATGGAATTGAACTGAAGATTCAGGTATTTCAGGTGACTCAGGTGTTGGATGATTAGAGTGAACAGCTGGTTATAAAGCTGTAGAAAATGGAGTTGCAGATGGAATTTATGCTAAGGCAGAGATGGTGATTCTGGTGAGCTTGTATGAGTCACAGGAGCAAGAAGCAGCTGAGATGGGTACTGTGTAACTCAATATGTAGCTGAGAAGAGAGTATGAAGCTCAAGTTACAGGCGGTTCTTGAGAAGATATTGCACTAGTGGAAGCCGTAATTGCTGTTGAAATTGAATTGAAATGTGCAGTTGAAGCAACAAATAGTTGTAGCAGGTGGCACAGTTGTAGTTGCTGCTAATGGCTTGAAGAAGCATAATGGATTGTGTTGTGTTATTTTGAAGTGCACATGGCTATGACAGAATTGCAGGTTGAGTTGATGGCTGTGATAATAAAGTTCAGATGGAAGCTGACATTGAGAAGCAGATGAGTGGTAGCAGGCGAAGCTCAAGTCATGTGAGCTGAGTTGCGATGGGGAATGATGTTTATGAAGCCGCAGTTCAGGTTCTGGAGGTGTAGAATGGTCGTATTGAGAGTCAGGGAAAGAAATGGAGGCTATGATGTTGTTGGTGGAAGGAATTATGAGGCAGTACTGTTTGGGGAGATTGCAGTCAGTGGTGCTGTGTGTGTGCAATTCAGGGATGGTTGCTGCTACAGTATTAAGTTGGTCAACTGGGTAAAGCTGCAGTTCTGGATAATGGCATTGCAAGTGAAATGAGAAGGTCGGGTGTTGGTGATGGAACTGGTAGTGAGTTTGTTTGTAGGCAGTGATGGTTTTGCTGAGACAGTGGAGTTGTAGCTGGAGCTATAGAGATAGTGATGGAGTAATTTAACTCAGAGTTGCAGGTGTTGGGAGTGGCAATGCAGGGCCATCATGGCTGTGACTGAGGTGATTGTGCAATAGCTCAGGCCTATGCAATGGCCTATGCCAAGGTAAGTCAGCTCAATCAGCCAAGTCAGCGACTGACTCACACCCTGACTCGGCCTGACTTCTGAGTTGACCCGAGTTGACCCGATTGAATCGTTTGACCGGTGACCGGGTGGACTTCGCCGGTCACCTAAGCTCTCTTCCGGTCACTTCTCCGGCCAATTTCTGGCCATAATAACATTTTTCCGTCGACTATTTTTGGGACATATTTTCACATGGGTATTCCTCACATATGGGCTTGGTGGACATCTTGTTATTGGACTTTGGGCTTTGAAGACCTAGTTTTGGAAAGATGAAAAGCTACGAAAGGAGAAAGTTTTGTACAACTTGGATCACGTATTTTTCTACTGGGAGTTTTTGGAGAGCGACGACTAGGATTTGCTTTTCGTTTGTTTTTCATCTTCTTCATTATTTTATTATTGATTATGATTATGATTATGATGAACTCAAAAGCTATGAGTAGCTAAACAATTATTATTGGTTATGGGATAAAGTTGATTTCTCAACATGTTATTTCAATCTATGAATTAGTTTTGTCTCAATAATTTATTGTTTGTGATTCACAATTAATAGTGTTATCTGATTTGAATGCTTGTTTAGTCGATTCACAAGTGAATCGACTTTTTTTAAAACGGTTTGCTTTTCATCCTTATTGCTAGATTAGGGTTTTCAATACGAAAAGTTGTTTATGGGGGCCCAAAATTGTATTGTGTGATTCTAAGTAGCATAATTGTGGGTAGTGCTTGTAGTGATATATCCTACTAGTCACAAGTGAATCATAACTTTTGTTAAAACGGATTAGTGCTTTTACACGTTCGTTTGCATTGATTAGTCTTATTCCATAGAACTTATTGCTTTTAGGGAGTTAAACTTGATTGTACTTTTACATGTTAGGTTGCTTTCTATGAAGAATTCACATATACATCTTTTAATGTGGTTGTGATGAAATCAGGGAATTAGCGGGATATTCTTGCGATCAAGGTATCCTAGGACTTTTAGTAAATGAGAGATTAAAATTTCAATTCTAGTCATTGATGAAAATACATGTTTGTGAATGATACTATCCCATGACCAATATCTTCTCTTTATTGATTATTCGAATTATTTACTTTGCTTTCAATTACTTTTATTGCTTAGATAAAACAAAAATCTCCCCTTGGTTACTAAGAAACTGAAATTCTATAACAACAAAAGCCTCTCTGTGGGAACGAACTCTTTCTTATCATGTACTTCATTTATATTTAGTGGAGTGAGAAAGTGATATTATTTTTGCTCGGCTGACAACCGATCATTAATCGAAACTGCTGCAGTCCAGTTTTGGTCGCAATTGTTGCAGTCCAGCTGATCGCAGCTGCTGCAGACCATATAATCGCAGATACTGCAGTCCAGTTAATCGTAACTGCTGCAATCCAGATTCGCGGTTCGAGATTTGCTGAAACTATTACCTTCAGAAACCACCCAAACTGTATTACTACAAGTGTTTTAGAAACTATTTCCAGGATGTTCGATCCGCAACATGTTCAAGTCCAAAGTTCGAAAAAATTGCTTCTCAAATAACGCAGTATCTACATGTTCGAGTTCGTAGTATGTCAAAATCACTACTGTCATGATCGCAGGGTTGTAAGGTTTCCTACATCTCTAGGCGCTTGGAAACCCTAGAGAAGACCTCCAGAAAAGCATCTCAAAAGGGTCCAGAAAAGACCACAAAAGTGTAGCAAAACGGTGGTTGAAAGTCCATGAGAAACGGCAACAGTCCCCAGAACCGTTGCAAGAAGCCGTAGAAGGAATAGACAACAATTTCAAAAACTTGTCACAAAAAGTCCAAAGGCAAAGACCACATTTCTGAGAAAGCGTCGCGGAAAGTAAAAAAAAAAAAACGACGGCCAATATTCCGGCAGCAGCAAAGTTTCACCCACGTCAGAAGTTCCGGTCAACCACGTTATATTTCCGCCACCAACATTAAGTTTCATCACCCACATTAAGTTACTGTCACCCACGTCAGAGGTGTCCCTCACCCACTTCAGCTTTTGCGCTCACCCACGTTAAGTGTCGTTTACCCACGTCAGTTCATTGTATCAACAACATGCCACGTCATCGTCGCGTCATCAAGATGGTCCATGCAATGTGCCACGTCAGCCGCCAGTCAGCCGTTTGGTTCAGCCAACGACACTATCCAGTCGGCGTTGACACGTCAGCAAAGTGGTCCAGTCAGCGGTGACACGTCAGCATCTTGGTCACGTCAGCATTCCCGACGGTCGTAGCCGACGACTAACCCGGCCGACAAATCAGCTATACTTCAGTGTATCGCGGCGCATGTTAATATCGTGGTCCTGATTCCGTGCTTCTCGGAGCAAGTTAAGCTCGTGGCCCATGGATGTTTACACCCCGATCGTTCACACTGGCGGATGTTTACGCCCACCTAGTTGAACCGAGCCGGCTCGCCGAGTTGAGCCGTTTGCTCAATGATATTTCATCCCATCGTCATTAGGCTTGTGGATATTTCTGCCCCAGTTCGTGGGTTTAGCCACCTACAACCATTTCTTGGGCTTGGTCTTCGATTTTGCATCCTTGATATCTTCTTCATTCCACGTCCGAATTGGGTGATTTTTGGATCGTTGCGATCGCATTTCAATATCCTACGTCATGAAGGTAATTTTTTTTTTACATTTGGAGAAGAATATTTTTGGTACAATCACATAATCAACATGTTTGGAGCAAGGCGCTCACCGATCAATTTTGTTTCTTCGATAACTTCTTCATCGTGCATCCAAACTGACTGATTTTCGGCCCGTTGAGATCGTATGTCAATTTCCAACATCATGAAGGCGGAATTTCAATTTTTAAAGAAAATTTAAATTTTTAGAAATTTAAAATGGCAACACCGGAAACGATCGCATTAAATCAACAAAGGAATGCTACAGTCCAGTTGATCGAACTGCTGTAGTCCAGTTCCTCAGCAATACTGCAGTCCAGATGATCGAATTGCTGCAGTCTTTTTTTCGCACAATTACTACAGTCCAGTTGATCGAACTGCTGTAGTCCAGTTCCTCAACAATACTGCAGTCTAGATGATCGAACTGCTGCATTCATTTTTTGCATAATTACTACAGTCCAGTTGATCGAGCTGTTGTAGTCCAGTTCCTCAGAAAATACTGCAGTCTAGTTGATCGAACTATCGCAGTCCTTTTTCGTATAATTACTACTGTCCGGTTGATCGAACTGTTGTAGTCCGGTTTTACTCAAAACTGTTTCAGTACAGTTTTCCTCATAACTGCTTCAGTCCAATTTTACTTATAAATGTTATAGTTCTGCCGATCGCAGCTGCTGAAATACATTTCCATGGCAACTATCTACAGTCCAGTTTTGATTCAACTGGCATAGCCACTGTTACAGAACCGAGATGCTCGAACCGTCTTATTTAGCATAACATCATATACAAAGAGTCGCAATACCACATCTCATAAGGTACGAATACAATTAAATATTTTTGCATCATTTCATATAATAATGCATACTTTTGTTCACTGGGACATCTACAATGTGGCGAGCATTTTCTCACAAGGAGATGCACACATTTCAATTCTGCGCGCATCTGGAATAGTGGGACTGGCCCCCTTCGCGAATTCCAGATAGCAGACACCTTCAACTTCATTTCATGCACGAGCAAGATGCAGCAAGGCTGTGCACCCTTGTGCGAGCATTGAGCAGCATGACAATCACTATCTTCTGGGGGCGAGTTGCATATCACTTCGACGTGTGTGATCCTCATTTGGGGGCGAGATATATAACACCTCATGGTCTAAAGTAACTTTTTTGGGTCGAGGCTGCGTAACACTCCACACGCTTGGGGGCGAGTTACGTAACACCCAAATGCGATGCGAAATTCAGCTGCTGAAAATCAAAACAAAAGGTAACCCGAACTTCTTAATCCTCTAACGAGTTATAGGATTAAGAGGGGGTGAACATATACCCCTCTTAATAACTGCTACAGTTTAGTTCATCGAACTGTTGTAATCCAGTTCCTAAGCAACTGCTGCTTTTCGATTGGATACAGCTGATGCGGTTGATTTTAGCAAGCGATGCACTCGATTGGACGAATCGATGCAATCCGTTTTGCTTGCAATTCTTTGCATTCAATTGGGCTTAGCCGATTGATCCGATTTTTCTCATCTATTATGTACTTAGTTGGACGCAACTGATGCAGTCTGGTTTTATTTGTAATTGTTACACTCGGGTTTATCGAACTGTTTTTGTCCGATTTCTCGGCCAGGACTGCTGTGATACGACTAATCGAAGTTCTGCATTCCAACTCTGTTCGTAGCTCCTGGAAGTCCAGTGATCCGAGCTCTTGCACTTTGCTCGTCGGCCTTGCTACTGGTTTAGTTGATCGAAGGCTATCTGTGATCCATCATAGTCCCATCATAGCTAAATCGCTCCTGCTGAGGTCGGCTTTGCTCGTCGCTCTGCCGGTCGGTCTTGCTCGTCACTCTTTGCCCAGTCCGAGCGATCGCGTTCTTTGCGGTGTCGGATATGCTAAATCGACTGCGCATTCCAGTTGATCGCGTTTCTTGATCCGGCTATATTCCGCGGCTCCTATGATCTCCCGAGTGATCGCGAAATTTTGCTTTGCGGTCGGCTTTAACTCATTCTTGTTCGATC